>JAJJMC010029604.1:62163-94673 GCA_023531435.1 Papaver californicum
GAGTAAGTATCTTTGGTATTCTGCTCAGCAATAAAACTCTGGTTTCTATGCCGTGGAGGTAGCTAACATAACAGTTAGTGAACCACGTTAAATCCCTGTGTTCTTTATTTGTTTATCGTTCTCGTTTGATCTCTCGTTATAACACCGTCTATTTAGACTATATGGTTCAAACTATTACCTTTCAAATTATGTACCGTTTGTGTAAACGTCTCCTTTTATCCATGCAGGCTAAATTTCTTTTTCTATGATTTTCGATGTATAATACTAGGGAACTTAATTTCCATGTTTCTCTTGGTTCCATTTCTTTTGAGTGGGTCTTTAGGGAGTATGTTACAAGTAGTGCGGTGTTTTCATCATACAGGCATATCAGTGTCACGTAAGCTTAATCTGTAAGCAACTTAACTGTACATCTCAGTTGATGGTTTACAGGTGTTACATAGTGTAATTCATATGCAGAGGAACATGGTTCTCATATAGTGTAGTTGAAATGGGAAACCACTCATATCCACTATCTCCACATTGTCTTTGCATATTCTCAAATGTGGAAACTGAGCTTAATTTTTTTGTTGGTTCTTAGTCTATTTATTTCAAGCTGTTTTGTGTGTTTCTTTTTCTCCCATTGATGGGTTGATCGATCTAGTGATTTGTTTTTCAGGCCCTCAACATAAAACCTGGTGATGCAGCTGTTCTATCCAACAGGAGTTTGTGCTATGTGTATTTAAATAAATGAGATCTTGCTTTTGAAGATGCTACTTAATGCGTGTTGGAAAGACCAGACTGGCCTGAGGCGTTTTATAGGGCAGGCGTAGCACGCAAACTGCTGAATGTATATATTCGTCATTTTTTCCCTGTCGGCTAATTTTCTTCTCTATTTTTTATTTAAAGAAATCCTTTTTGATTATCTTTGTTGCATTTGCCCGCAGAGGCTTGATGATGCAGCAGATGCCTTTTTCGATGGCTTGAAACTGGATCCTGAAAATAAAGAGCTTCAAGATGCATTCAGGTTAGGTACCATTAGATTTATTACCAGTTGTGCCGTTTCATTTATTACTTCTAGCATTACTGCTTAGCAAGTTTATCATTACAATATGAACCTATCCTGATTGGATGAGAGTGAAATTGAAGTTCTAGATGTTGATTAGATGATCAATAACCATCGACGCAGTGGGGATTAACTGTGCTCCTGTTGTATTAGTTTTTGATTTCTATAAATTTTAAATTCCAGATCAAAAGGGGATGAGACATTAACCTGTCCAAAAAGTATACATATATATAATTGGTGAAGAAGTAGGTACAATAACACATAAACTAGAAGCACTTGCGATATATACCAAACCAAATACTACTCCTCAAAATCTAATATATGTAATGAGATAACAGCTGAACAAAACCACCTTAGCAAATACCAAACTCCAATTTAAAGCAGTGGATTAAGTAACAAACACATCTCAGTTTAGCTGTTGTGTATTCAATCATTTCTAAGATTGTATTAGCTCCGAATAACCCAACACTGACTATATATATATATATATACATATGTCTTATTCAAACATAGTATTCATCAGCAGAACACATAAAAAACTGAAAGCAGTCTTACATATTTAAGTTGTATTGTTCTGCTAATTAAGATGGCAAGAATGGGTTATTCAAGCATTGTAATATTTATGGTTTTTGGATTGTTAGGTTCAGCTTATGCTCAATTGAAGATGGGTTTTTATGCTCAAAGTTGCCCTAAAGCTGAGACGATTATACAAGATTATGTGCAGAAACGAGCCCCCCTTGCAGCTGCAGCTTTACTTAGAATGCATTTTCATGACTGTTTTGTCAGGGTAAGCAAATATTTGTTTGATTACCACTCATGTTTTTTTTAACTAAGACTTGTGTGGCTTCTAATAGCATATATGTGTATTTCATCCAGGGTTGTGATGCATCTGTATTATTGAACTCAACTTCGAACAATCAAGCGGAAAAGGATGCCCAACCTAACCTGACTCTCCGAGGTTTTGACTTCATTGACAAAGTGAAAAGCTTAGTAGAAGCCGCATGTCCTGGTGTTGTTTCTTGTGCAGATATTATCTCTTTAGCTGCAAGGGATTCAGTTGTTGCCATAGTAAGAAACTTATGGATAAAAACTAAAAACATTACTTTATCTCATTTGATGTCAACTTATTAATGCTATATTAGAATTTTTTGTGGGCAAGTGTAATTGACTAATATCTATTATACAGGGAGGACCAACATGGAAAGTTCCGACTGGACGACGAGATGGAAGAATTTCAGTAAGGTCAGAGGCATTAAGAAACATTCCCAATCCTAATAGCAACTTTGCTACCCTTAGATCAAATTTTGCTAACAAAGGGCTTAACGTGAAAGATCTTGTTTTGCTATCCGGTAAATATAAGAAATAATCCCTACTAATTTATACTTGAAGCATAATATATACAGTATGATTTAACGCAAATGTCAACCTCTGCTAGGTGCTCACACAATTGGTGTCTCTCATTGTAATCCTTCAGTTTCAAACCGTCTATACAACTTTACCGGTAGAGGAGATGAAGATCCTTCACTAGATAGTAAATATGCAGCTAATTTGAAGTCAAGGAAATGCAGAACAATAACTGATAACACAACAATATCTGAGATGGATCCAGGAAGTTTCAAGACTTTTGATTTAGGTTACTACAAGAATTTAGTTAAAAGACGAGGTCTTTTCCAATCGGATGCAGCTCTGATTACAGACGCTGCTTCAAAATCATTTGTTACTCAATTACTCCGAGGTAGTTTATCGAATTTCTTTGCGGAATTCGCAACATCCATGGAAAAAATGGGTCAAATTGGAGTTATGACTGGATCGACCGGGGAGATTCGAAAGAAATGTTCAATTATTAATTAGTTGGGTCACTTGGTTGGTTTGTTAATTAAAATGTTTTCTTTCTGCTTTTCATATTTCTCGAGAGCTGTTGTGAGAGTAAGTGTACGTGGTTCTTCGATATGTATGCTATTCTAATTGTTTTCTTTCATGTTGCCTTCTGGCTTTCGTTGATAAATTCATTGGGCATATAATTTTGTTTATGAATATATCATTGTTCCAGATTGTTGTCACATGTTTATATATTTATTATCAGCAAAAAGTTAAGACTATCATCGCTTTACAACGTCCTTCTCGTGTGTTGGTCCTCGGCTTCCTAAGGGGTCCATGTTTGCTTCTAATACTAACACAACGACCTTCCTTATTACATCCAAGTCGACGAGAAAGAATTCTTCCATCAACCTCTGAACCGCGGCATGACATGACATGACATGACACGCATGATGAACCCTACTTGTCTAGCATAGTCAACATAAAATGCTTTAGCGGCATCTTCAGATTCAAATTCCATAACCTCATATGGTTCAAAAAGTGCAACATTGTCTTCACAGTCTATGAATTCTACTTCATCAATAGAGCAATCATCTAATGCTCCAAATCCATCATCAAGACGGGTTTCAACATCCACTGCCCAAACAACAAAGTGTATAATGTTATATTTCCTAAACAAATTACAAGTAACTGACTGAAAATAAATTCATTCTTTATGTTACCAAAAGATAGATATCCCAAATGGTTGAAACTGTTGGCAGATAATGCGACTTGGTAACAAACCACCACCACAAGACCAGGATCACTTCCCAGTCAGAGTCTATCTGAACTCTGTTATACATTCCTCAAGAATAGGCTCTACTCTTGTAACTAACCATGTTTTAAGGAGTTTGTTACTACATCTCCTGTATATAAAGTTGGCATTCTTTGTAACCATAAATCAATATATGAGAAACATTTAACATGGTATCAGAGCCCTGATCCTAAATTCCATTTTTTTTTTCTCCCAACTAATATGGTTGAAAACAGCACAAATCAAATCCTAAACACCAACAGCTCCACTCAAACACTAGTTAGCATCAATGTTGCTGCCCAGGCTCCATTAAATCTAACTTCATCCAACTACAACTCATGGAAACTGCAATTCAGAACCCTTTTTGTAGGATATGACCTCATTGGATATGTTGATGGATCCACTCCATGTCCATCTAAGACCATCACACAAGATGACCAAACAATCAACAACCCAGCCTATCATCTCTGGAACAGGCAAGACCAACTCATTCTAAATGCAATTTTGGGCTCTCTTTCACCTCCTGTCATACCCTTCATTGCACAAGCTAAGACAGCTGAAGAAGCCTGGACTATCCTGGCCAATACATATGCAAAGCCATCAAGAGGGAGAATCAAGCAACTCAAACACCAATTCAAAAATACTGAAAAGGGTTCCCTAGCAGTCAGTGAGTTCATGCAGCTAGTTAAAACTAAAGCTGATGATTTAGCACTTCTTGGAGCACCACTGGATGCAGAAGAGATAACAGACAAGGTTCTAGATGGGTTAAATGAAGACTACAGGGAACTAGTGAGAGCAGTCCAGGCAAGGGACACCAACATCAACTTTGAAGAATTACATGAAAAGCTTCTCAATTTTGAAGCCTCTCTAACTATCAAAAATCCTGAACAAAACCACTTTCCAGCATCTGTCAATGTTACATCCAGGAACAACACTTCATGGCATACAAACCAATCACAGCAACCTATCTGGCGCAACAACACCATTCAGTCATCTCAATCTCATACCCAATACAGACATTCTAAACCCAACTCAGGAAGTTCAAACACAACAGCATATCCAAGACAGAACAGGCCATATCTTGGTCTGTGTCAGATATGCAGGGTTCAGGGGCACACTGCCAAGAGGTGTCCATCCTTTAAACTAGTTCCTATAGGTCACTCAAGAGCACCAGGTCCACCATGGAAGGCACAGACCAATGCTACAACATCAAGCTCTACCAATTCAGAATGGTTACTTGACACTGGTGCTTCTCACCATGTCACATCAGATCTTGAAAATCTGTCACTTCACTCACCATACAGGGGTCAGGATGACATCATGCTAGGAGATGGCACCAACTTACCAATAACACACACTGGTTCAATTCCTCTTTCACACTCTAATAACACATTCAAGCTAGATAATGTTTTGTGTGTTCCATCAATGAAAAAAAATCTAATTTCAATATCTCAATTCTGCAAGACTAATAATGTTTCTGTAGAGTTCTCACCCTGTTCATTTCTTGTGAAGGAGCTATGCACAGGAGCAATCCTGATGGAAGGACCAACGAAAGGTGGTGTTTATGAGTGGCCGAGCACTTCACCAAAGTTTGCATTCTCAACTATCAAGCTCAACACCTACTGCTGGCATCACAGACTTGGGCACCCATCATATCCAATTCTGAAACACATTGTTTCTACAAATAAGCTAGGACAATTCCAGAAAATGTCTCCAAATTTCTCATGTAATGCCTGCAATTGCAATAAAAGTCACAAGTTACCATTTTCCACCTCTTCCATTGTGTCAACAAAACCTCTTGAAACAATATTCTCTGATGTGTGGACTTCACCAGTCATCTCTACACACGGTTACAAATACTATGTAATATTTGTTGATCATTTCACAAAATACATTTGGTTTTACCCTCTACATTATAAATCAGATGTAAAGAAAACCTTCACCAACTTCAAATCCATTACAGAAAACTATTTCAGCACAAAGATCAAAACACTCTATTCTGACAATGGTGGTGAGTACATTGCTCTCAGAGAATACTTATCACAGTCAGGCATCTCTCATCTGACTTCCCCTCCACACACTCCTGAACACAATGGGTTCTCAGAAAGAAGACACCTCCACATTGTTGAAACTGGCTTAGCATTACTCTCAAATGCTTCACTACCACTCCATTATTGGCCCTATGCATTATCTACTGCTGTCTATTTGATCAACATACTTCCAACTCCAACTCTGCAAATGTTGTCACCCTACCAGAAAATCTTCAGCACTACACCAAACTATTCTAAACTCAAAATATTTGGCTGTCTATGCTATCCATGGCTTAAACCATACACATCCCACAAACTACAGTCGAGTTCTACACCTTGCATATTTCTAGGATACTCACTAACTCAGAGTGCCTATCTTTGTTTAGACCCATCAACAACCAAAATACATGTATCCAGACATGTGAAATTTCTGGAATACAAATTTCCATATCCAACTCTTTCCAAGTCACCACCAATCTCAGAACCCTTAGCCATTGATACCTGGATACCACCACCCATTCCAATAGTGCAACCACTAATCCAACGGACACTCACAACATCATCAGAGGTTGAACCTGACCAGGACCTCCAATGTGCAGCTTCTTCATCAGATACAACATCAGGTATGAGCCCAGGTACGCATACTTTGGTACAGCAACCACAAACTGACCAGTCTACCTCCATCACTACACAACCCATATTACACCCTCACACTCTTTCAGAAAATCCTACTCTACCTACCCACTCTATGACAACCAGGGCTAAAAATCAAATACACAAACCAATCAAGAAAATGAACCTAGCAGCCCAACTTTCTTCTAATGCTACATCTGAGCCTACCACTGTTACCCAGGCCATGCAATTACCACATTGGCGAAAGCCCATGTCAGACGAGTATAATGCCCTGGTGTCTAATGGAACTTGGGAAATGGTACCACCTGATCATACACAAAATGTGGTAGGGTGCAAGTGGGTATTCCGCACCAAACGTAAGTCTGATGGTTCCATTGACAGGTACAAAGCCCGGTTGGTCGCCAAAGGTTTTCATCAACGTCCAGGAGTAGACTACATGGATACTTTCAGTCCTGTCGTAAAGCCCACAACAGTCAGAGTAGTGCTCAGCTTAGCCATCTCTCGGAATTGGACCTTACGGCAACTAGACGTAAACAATGCGTTTCTCCAAGGAACTCTCTCGGAAAATGTTTTCATGCAACAACCCCCTGGCTTTGTGGATCAAGACAACCCTACTTTTGTGTGCAAATTACGCAAAGCAATCTATGGCCTCAAACAGGCACCACGTGCTTGGTACCATGAACTGCGCATGTTTCTACTAAAGTCTGGCTTTCGAAACTCTCTTGCTGATGCGTCCCTGTTTGTATTCAACACATCTACCACACTAATTTACATCTTAGTGTATGTGGATGATTTGATCATAACAGGAAACAACACTAACAGTGTTAATGTGTTTATTGACAATCTAGCGCAGCGGTTTTCCATAAAGGACCTTGGCACCTTGTCCTACTTTCTGGGAGTAGAAGTAGTTCCAAATCATCAAGGCATTCTTCTGTCACAAAGACGATACATATTGGATATCTTGGCAAAGACAAATATGCTTGAAGCAAAACCTGTGCTCACTCCAATTCCAACTTCACCACAGCTTACACTACATTCGGGAACTCCTTTGTCAGACCCAACAAAGTACCGTAATGTGGTAGGGTGTCTCCAATATCTACTAATTACGAGACCAGATATGAGCTATGCCGTTAACAAGTTGTCTCAGTACATGCACTCACCAACAACAACACACTGGCAATTTGTAAAAAGATTACTGCGCTATCTATGTGGTACAATGAATGATGGTCTTCAGCTTCACAAGGACTCAGCACTCCAGCTTCATGCCTTCTCGGATCATCTTCACAGCACCAATGCCTTGCAAGTGTTCTCTGATGCGGATTGGGGAGGTAACAAAGATGATTTTTCTTCTACTAGTGCTTATATTGTATATCTAGGCAGAACCCAATTTCATGGAGCTCAAAGAAGCAGAAAGCAGTAGCACGTTCTTCCACTGAAGCAGAATACAGGGCAGTAGCAAATGCAGCAGCAGAATTAAAATGGATCACTTATCTGCTTACTGATCTGGGTATCCAGATACCAATCTGTCCAATGATATACTGTGACAATGTTGGTGCTACTCAGCTATGTGCAAACCCAGTTTTCCATTCTAGAATGAAGCATATAGCAATTGATTTTCACTTCATCAGAGACCAAGTTCAGCATGGTATTCTAAGGGTGTCTCATGTCTCGTCAGAGGATCAATTAGCAGATGCACTAACTAAGCCGCTATCTACTAGACGGTTTCAACAACTCAAATGCAAGATTGGACTTTCCTCACGTGGTCCATCTTGAGGGGGCATGTTGGCAGATAATGCGACTTGGTAGCAAACCACCACCAGAAGACCAGGATCACTTCCCAGTCAGAGTCCATCTGAACTCTGTTATACATTCCTCAAGAATAGGCTCTACTCTTGTAACTAACCATGTTTTAAGGAGTTTGTTACTACATCTCCTGTATATAAAGTTGGCATTCTTTGTAACCATAAATCAATATATGAGAAACATTTAACAGAAACCCGACTCCTAACAGAGGATGCATCTAATACCCATGTCTGAACACTCTCTATTTCAGGACACATGCCTAGCCAAAACAGTAGACTGACCAGCATCTATAATCTAGCACCCTCAGTTTGTTGATAAACACATAAAGAAATAATCAAAAAAAGAAAATTTTAAAGAAAGATGTCAGTGCAAGCCACAAAAAGCTGTTTAACTGAACCACAGAAGAACCAGACGGTTTGTGGCAGTTATTTAGTTCCTAAGCACACCAGTTGGGGATATCGGGGTAGATATTCACAACGTCCTGGATGGCTGGATCTTCTGTGGTTGTCTTTACATTTTCCTAAGCTAGCTAATCAGAGTGACACTCTAGAGTCTAGACTTGTACACTGAAGTAGTGGGAATTCTTTCACAGAATGAACCTGAATTAAACCAACTCTAACTTAGTAGGTTCCATTTAATCAACACCAACCATGGGAATGGAATGTTGATATCAACAGTTGAACTTGTTTTACCTAATAAAGGACTTCCTTTTCTAACTGAGACTGGTTCTAACAGTTTTAAAAGATAAATTAGGAGGAAAAAAAGATCAAAATGGCTCCACACGCACTCGAGCCATAGACCTTCCTTCAGTGTGTGATAGTGTGATAATCAACTTATCTTGCTACAATAAAACTGTAAGAGCAAAGAATTCCCACCAATATGGGAAAAGAAATCACCTAGCTAGATCAAATTAAGAAGATCTTATTCAACTATGTCATAGGGATGGAGAGGTAAACATATTTATGCAATCATTGGCACAGCATGAAACAATATAACACATTTATGCAATCAATGGCCAAGAACCTGGACCTCCGTTCAGTTGGTTTTTTGTTAATGGCACACTTAATGACCATTGAAACTGCACTAGTAGTAGAAAAATGTAACCAAATTGGGTTCAGCATTAGACTCAAATCAACTGTCCCCTGTACTATACATACTGTCAGTAATACTTGCAGGACCCAAAGGAACAAAAGAAAGAAGGATTATGCTTCAAATAAAAAAAAGAACAAAGAAAGAAACAAACAATCCAGTTTACAGAGACAGATTCATTCACATATCACAGTAATCAGATAGGGGAAAATATTTTTTATATTATATTGGAACTGAACCGTAGTACGGCTGCCTACGTACCCATAACAGTTTGCAGGCTACTGGATCAAGCCCAACGTAGTTCTTATTACATTTCATAGGTAAGTATGCTTTATTAAACACCATCTTTATCGCCTGTAAATTGTAGAACATATATCATATAATTAAACCAAAATATATAGGCTGAATAATTCTTAGTATAATCGATGATAATATATCATCCATGATAATATATGCAGAAGAATCATAGTTGATAATTGAATAGGCAGAGAGATCAAGTTGATATAAATCTGTGCATCTTAATCTTGATGATATTGGCATCTGCCTGGAGCTCATAATAAATTAACAGTTACTTATTTCATTCCCTTTCTTTCTTTTTTTACTGTGTAAGCAATTTTGTCTTTCCTTTAAACTCTGCAACGTATGATCACCCGCTTATAAATTCTTTGGAGTCAGTGAAGCCTGCCTCTATAACTAGCATTCATCAAGTCATACGGGTTCAGCAAGAAGCTTCGTCCTACTATTCAACCCAACCTGATAAATCTGATAAGAAGAGTTGTAGCAATTGATAAGATAAGAAGTGTTCATCAATCTTCCCTCGAGTCGACAAAGGCCTTCATTGTCTCTATCAATTGATCAACTCTTGTTACCAAACATCCACCAAATTGGTTGAATAATAAAACGGCCCATCCTGCAGGACCCGTCTGCCAGGAACCCTACTAACAAGTACTACCATCGATTGAAGTGGCAAGCATTAGTAGATGCTCCAATGCTTGCCACACAATCAACATAGTACCAACTAAAAATTGATTTTCTGTTGAACTTCTTGCACCAAAAAGCTGCACAAAGCAGAATAAAAAACACATTAAACCAGGCCTGAACCGCAGCTGCAACCTTGCTTGAGGTGGTCTAAGCCTCAGGCTTCGGTGCAACTGGGGATCAGCCATAGCTGCTTTCTTAGCGCCTTGGCAACAATTTGACCCTTGTCCTAATTACCGGAAAAACAAAAAATTAAACTTTCTTGGAGGCAGTCATGAAATAACGGCCATCTGGAGACCATCAAGAGTTGATTTGATACAAGAGTTGTTGAATCAGAATTAATATTGTTTTGAAAATCATACGGGTTCAGCGAGATGTTAGATTCAACCATTTGAACCTAACCGCATAAATTTGATCAGAGATGTTAGAAAGACAGCAAAGAATTAAGAGGAGAAGTATTGAAATCAAGAATTAAAAGTGATTTTTAACCATGGCTATCAACACCTCTCACTAACTCTGCCGTCTTTGTAACAAACTCTGTTCAAAACTTACATGGCAGGTCAAAAGGTTGTATTGCCCAACCCGCTGTACCCGTATGCTTTAAACCTTACTAATCCTGTTAATCAACCTAACTATCAACCAAATCAACAACACCACCTTCCAAAAGCTTTTAAAAGAAACAAAAAAAACACATACTTAGCTTACCTAGTTGCTGCTGCTGCTGCTTCTGGCAGAGTTTTTCTTTTTTCTCGGAGTTTTGAGAAAGAAAAGCTATTGAATCGAATGAGGGAATGACTGCATAACAAAGCCTTTTATATAGAACTTGGATTTCTAAATTTGGTTTCTTTCTTGCTTTCCAAGTTTTGGTAGCTATTCAAGAACTTGAATAACTATGTACTACTTGGATTTCTAAATTTGGTTTCTTTCTTGCTTTCCAAGTTTTGGTAGCTATTCAAGAACTTGAATAACTACGTACTACTTGGATTTCTAAATTTGGTTTCTTTCTTTGCTTCCAAGTTTTGGTAGCTACTTAAGAGGAGAAGTATTGAAATCTTTCTTTGATGCCTTAGTCAAACAGTGTTGACCAAGATATTTATTATGTAGAAATATCTACTTTATTATAATGGTAAAAATAAATAAATATATCTAATCAACAGACCAGCCTTTAGTTTTAACTAAAGGGCAAAAGATACACAAAAAATTATCTAATCATCGTGATAATTTGACTAGATGGAAATGGTACACAAAAATACAGTATGGGTTGAGAAATTGGCGATAAGGTTCTAATGGCGGTTCAAACCCAAACGTTTCCTTGCTCAAAGGCTTGTACACTGTCTTCAGAAATTCTAAACGAGAGACATAAGGTGGCCGCTTTAGCACCTCCAAGATTAAGCACCACCCTCTGCAGCCTTTTTTGCTCTTTGTTTCTCCCTTTTCATTTTGTTCCTCAATGCATTCTTGCTCAATTCTCTAAAACAATTTAACATGTAGAGAAGATGTTAATGGGAGCAATCAACACTGACTGAACTAAGCTGTATAGAAAATATTTATAAAAAAAAAAAAAAACTATCAGTGTGCTTACTCTGTCGAACTTCCTCCCCCAAAAGCTGCACAAGCAGAACAAAATACTCATTAAACCACACTGAAATAATTAACTATATCAAAAAATATATATACATATACAAAAACTTTTATGTCTAATGTGCAGCACACCTCGGACTGAACAGCAGCTGCAACTTTGGCGTGAGGTGGTCGACAAGCCGCAGGCTTTGTTGCAACAGGATTAACAACAGTTGCTTTCTTAGCGCCTTGGGAAGACTTTGACCCTTGTCCTGGTCCTGAATACCGGAATAAATAAATAAATAAATAAAAACTTTCTTAGCGTGTGAAGCAAAAGAAAATACAGTTTCCATACTGGTTAATAATGAAGGATATATAACTGACTGTTTTTTCTCATCTATCTTTAATGAGCCAATTGCTTGGGCTAGTTCAGGAACATCACCAAATTTTTCTGGGGCTTCTGGCTTCCAATCAGCCTGACAAAAGAGTAAAACTATTGATGGCTGAAGAATTCTTGATTACAGGGACTAGTTTAGAGGTATTATTAATAGCACTGACCTGGTAAAGCTTGGCAAACATCTTCTTAAACAACAATGATCCATTGGGGTGGAAAATTTTAATCCTACAAGTGAAATCAATTTATTCCAGGATGAATTTATCACAGAACCTTAAACAAGAAATAAACAGGAGCCAACAAATCCAAACAATACATACCCGTTGTCGACCTGTAATCTTGGAGCTGTTGTAGCAGTCATGAAATAACGGCCATCTGGGGACCATTCGCTTGATACGGATAGTTCTGCTCTTGTTCATCCAAGCAATTTTTTCTCTTTGTAGTCCCAAAATGCCTAAGGATCACCAGAATCAAGAAAAGGGGGAAAATCTCAAGTTCAGAAAAAGTAAATATAAGACAGAGCAGTAACTGAGACGCGAATTCAGTCTTCTTTCTTTTTTGATAACGAGTCTAGTCATGCTCTAAGAATTGGTTGTTTTGAGAAGGTGCTTATTTTTTACACTAGCTATTTTGTACAATCCCGCAAGACTACTAGTACATATATAATCAATGGCAGAGATTTCCATATCTCCATCTAGCATATTATTCCTTTGTACTTGACTGGGGAATACTGTTTTTAGGGGTAAAGTTTCCTTATTCCCCTCTTAGAATCTCTGGAATAAGAATGGCGAATACTGTTTTTAGGGGATATCCGACTCCATTGTACTTGACTTTTCCTTTATTTAAGGGTACATTTCCCTGATAGTACTTGGCCTGAGAAGAGAGTTTGTTTTGATGGACAATTAATAAAGATTTTAATTGGCAAGATTCTTGTCCGTTATTAAGATGCCGCAAAAACAGAGAGGAAAAACTTGGTGATTTCACTGTAAACTGGTGAAAAATGATTTTTACGTTAAATTTATTAAATCTTCTAGTTTTATAGCTAATTAGCTAGCCAAACCAACCCCAGTCAGAATACTTAGCAATCAAGGTAGTGGCGGAACTAGGAGTCCACTAAGAGATGAGTTTAGACTAGATTTTTTCTTGGGCTTAATCCTAAAACTTAAGTTTGAAATTTTATAAAAAACCCTGTTTTGGGACATACATGATTTTTACTGGGCATACATAATCATAAAGCTATCTAGGGTGGTTTATGTTGGAATATTTTCTGTATGAAACTATTAGAAGAGAAAATATAAAACTGTAACTTGGTTTTCTTTGATTAACTCAGAGGTTACAGGACTTTTTGGTATACCACTCAACTGTTGGCAACCACCTCATATAGGAAATATCTTTCCTATCATAGCTAGATTACATTCAATTCTAATATTATTCTAGACAGCTATTTTCCCCAACTTCTGCCTTTATTCTGGTATACAGGGATTTTCTTAAGGAAAGGAAATATTGCGTAACTTAAGGAATTATTTCAACACTCCCCCTTAATTCCTTACAGTGACTTTCATCAAGTCCCTGAAGTAGTAATGCTTGTCTTTCGGAAGTGCCTTCGTGAAGATGTCCGCCACTTGATCATTCGTGTTACAATACTTCACCTCGATCTTTCCTTTCTCCACGACATCCCTTATAAAGTGATGTTTGATAGCAATGTGTCTTGTGCGACTGTGATGGACAGGATTCTTTGTCATGGAAATGGCTGACTTGTTATCACACATGATTGGAATAGCTTCTACTTGTTTTTCACCAACATCTTTTAAGATTCGCTTCAACCATATTGCCTGTGAAGTTGCTAGCGCGGCTGCAACATACTCCGCCTCGGCAGAAGATTGTGCTACCGTTTCTTGCTTTTTAGACGCCCACGCAACTAAACCTGAGCCAATAGTGAATGCATAGCCCGAAGTACTCTTCTTGTCATCAACGCACCCAGCCCAGTCACTATCACAGAAACCAAGCAGTTTTGCTCTTTCTACTCCTGTATTCTTTTCATACCAAATACCAAAATCAAGCGTACCTTTGATGTATCTTAACACACGCTTTGCAACTCCAAAGTGTGTTTGGCTTGGCTTATGCATGAACCGTGACATCAAGCTCGTGGCATACGTGATGTCCGGCCTGGTGGCTGTTAGGTAGAGAAGACTTCCTACCAAACTTCTGTAGAGAGATGCATCTACTCCCTTGCTTCCATCTTCTTTGCCCAATTTTTCCTTCACCAGTAGAGGAGTGCATACAGGATTGCACTCTTGCATTCTGAATTTTTCAAGAAGAGATTTTGCGTACTTCTTTTGGCAAATAAGTACTCCCCCCTCTTCTTGATAAATTTCAATGCCTAAGAAGTGATGTAGTAACCCTAGGTCACTCATCTCATACCGAGTCTTCATCTCGGTTTTGAATTCAGAAATCATTCTTTCATCATTCCCTGTGATCACCATATCATCCACATATAGAGAGATAATAAGAATTCCTGACATACCTTGTTTCTTCACATACAGTGTCGGCTCATTCTTGCTTCTCTCGAACACTTTAGTTTTGAAGTAGCCGTCAATCTCACTGTACCACGTACGCGGAGCTTGTTTGAGCCCGTACAGTGCCTTCTTCAACATGTATACTTTATCTTCATCTCCAGAAATCACAAACCCTTGAGGTTGTTCTACATACACCTCTTCTTTTAGGATTCCGTTCAGAAAAGCAGATTTCACATCAAGTTGATGCAACAACCAACCCTTTTGTGCTGCTAGAGCTATAAGCACACGAATCGTATCATGTCTTGCTACAGGAGCGAAGCTTTCTTCGAAGTCGATTCCGGGTTTTTGTGAATACCCCTTTGCCACCAACCTAGCTTTCTTCTTGAGAATGGATCCATCAGGGTTAAGCTTCGCTTTGTAAATCCACTTCACACCAATGACGTCCTTCTCTTCTGGTTTCTCGACGAGCTCCCATGTCTCGTTCTGCAAGATTACCTTGATTTCTTCTTCCATAGCTCTCTTCCATTCTTCATCCTGTATTGCTTCATCAAAGTTGCTCGGCTCTACGAAACACAAGTTACAACTTGCGTATACATCTGTGAGACTCCTCATTCTTAGCGGAGTTGAGTCCGGTGAAGAGGGATGAGAATTTGAAACTGAATTATGCTGTGGACTTACGTGTGGAGAGTTTGAGGCAGACCTGGATTCCTCACGGTGGCTGGATTCACGTGAGTTTTGCTGGTTTGTTGACGTTGGACTTGGCTGTGGGCTGGGTAGTTCACGTGAGTCCTCTTCTTCATCATCAGACGATTCTGCCAAGTATACAGGAGATTTTTCTACAGAAGCCAGAACCTGGGTTTTCTTTTGCTTCCAATCCCAAGTTGATTTTTCATCAAAGATTACATCGCGACTAATCACAAGCTCTCTCTTCTTAAGATTGAAGAGTCTGTAACCTTTTGATTGCAAACTGTAACCCATAAATATGCACTTCTCGCTTGTTTGATCAAGCTTTCTTCTTATTTGATTCGGTACATGAGCATAACAGATGCATCCAAATACCCGTAGATGATTCACAGAGGGCTTCTTTCCACTCCACGCTTCAACTGGAGTCATGTCTTGCACGGCTTTGGTTGGACATCGATTCAGCAAATAAATTGCTGTAGCCACAGATTCCGCCCAGAACAACATAGGCAAGCCTTTCTCATGAAGCATCGACTTTGACATCTCTTCTACAGTTCTGTTCTTCCTCTCCGCTACTCCATTCTGCTGTGGAGTGTAGCCTACAGTCAACTGTCTATCCAAGCCAATGTCTTCACAGAATTTGTTGAACTCGTTAGAGTTGTACTCTCCACCTCTATCACTTCGCAATACTTTGATCAGGTGCCCGCTTTGTCTTTCAACATACATCTGAAATTTTTTGAAGATAGAAAATACATCCGACTTCTGTCTCATGAAGTACACCCACGTCATTCTGCTGTAGTCATCAATGAAAGTGAGAAAATACCTGTTGCCTCCCTGAGACGGTGATGGCATCGGTCCACACACATCTGTATGAACTAGCTCCAAAGGTGCTTTAGCTCTCCACGCCTTCTCTTTTGGAAAAACGTCTCTGTGATGTTTTCCGAGAGCACATCCTTCACAAACTTCCTTCAATTCCTGTATTATCGGAAGTCCATACACCATATTCTTTTGCTGAAGGTTCTTTAGACTTTGAAAATTTAAGTGTCCAAGCCTTCTATGCCATAGCCAAGAATCAGAGACAACTTCAGCTTTTAGAGCAACATTACTGTATGAGAAAATTAGAGGAAAACTCCTGTTTTCTTCCATCTTGACCTTATCTACTACACGCTTTCTTTGGTCAAGCACCTTACAGCCGAGATCTTCAAAGTGGACAGCATATCCATGTTCCAACAATTGCCCAACGCTCAACAAGTTCTGAGCTAGGTCAGGTACGAGCAACACATCTTGAATATTTCTTCTTCCCTTCTTTGTCTGTATAGAAATTGTCCCCTTTCCTTCTGCATCAACAGCAACACCGTTTCCCATCTTTACTTTGGAATTACAAGCTGTATTCACGTCTCTAAAGATGGTTTTGTTGCTGGTCATGTGATTGCTGCAGGCGCTATCAACATACCAGACTTCGGCCTCCTTATGTTCTTCGGCTGCTTGACATGTGTAGAACATGTATTCATCGCTTTCTTTCTCTTCTACAAAATTTGCTTGCTGATTTTCTGAGTTACAGTCTTTCTTGAGATGACCGAACCCTTTGCACTTGTAGCATTGTGGTTTATTTTTGAACCAGCAATTTCTTTCGTCGTGTCCTGCCCTCTGACAGATTCCACATATTTGAGAGGTAGAAGCTTCAGTATTTCTTCTGGAAAAATTGCTTGTAGCCCTTCCACGGCCTCTTGCAACAAAACGTCCTCTTGCTCTCATGATTCCTCTACCACGGAACGATTCTTGAGATGAATTATTTTTCGATCCAAAATTGAGTTTGGATTGAAAAGCACTCTCAATTGTTTTTTCTGTACGAAGGTTCTGTCTCTGCTCAAACGCCTTAATAGAACCCATCAATTCTTCAACTTCCAACGATTCAAGATCTTTGGTTTGCTCTATGACAGAAACAATAGAGTCATACCTTTCTGGAAGACTGATAAGAATTTTCTCCATAATTCTTTGAGTAGTAATTGTTTCTCCATACGTCTTCATCTGATTTATCACATCCATAACTCGGGTGAAATAATCTTTCAGAAGATCAGAATCCTTCATCTTCAAGTTCTCAAACTCCCTTCGTAGAGACTGAAGTTTTATTGTTTTTACTTGAGAACTTCCTCTGTATTCTTTTTCAAGAATATCCCACGCCTCCTTTGATCTAGTGGCGTTGATAATTCTTGGAAAATTTGTTTTCGTAACTCCCTCTTGGATCAGAAGAAGAGCTTTAGCATCTTTCTTGATATTTGCCTTTAGCTCATTCTGCTCGCCGTTTGATAGGGTTTCTGGATCTTCTGGATCAATGAAACCGTCTTCTACAAACTCCAAGAGATCTTGTGAGATGAACAGTGTTCTCATTCTCACACACCAGAAATCGTAATTTTCTCCATCGAATTCTGGTACATAACTTTGATGATCTTTGCCCATTCTCTTTAGGCTCTGATACCATATTAAATTCTATGTAGGATCTAACAAGAAAGAGGAGAGAATAAACACGAAGTTAATAAAAGACTACATTGATAATAATTTGGTGTGTCTTACAAAGGTGATAACCAGTGCCTTTTATAGGCATCACAAACCTTAAGTCAATTTCCTAAAACTTTACGAATTATATAAGGATACTACTTCTAAACTTAAACCTAAGCCTAAACTAGGAAACTTATTCAAACTAGGAAGCTCATCATATATTGCCAAACTTCTAACAATGTGGGACCAATCTCCACAGTAACTCCTTCAGCACCACCTACTTCATCTGTAGGATTTTTCTTCTTACCTACCTCATCTGTAGGATTTTTCTTCTCACCTACCTCATATGTAGGATTTTTCTTCTCACCTACCTCATATGTAGGATTTTTCTTCTCACCTACTTCACCGTAGGATTTTTCTTCTCACCTACCTTATCTGTAGGATTTTTCTTCACCTACTTCACTGTAGGATTTTTCTTCTCATCTCATCTCAAGCTCAGTTATACTTCTCTTTCCCTCCCTCAAGTTGGAGCACGTAACAGAGTGAAGTATCCAACTTGAAAGAAATTAGAGTTATTGACTAGTAGGAAAAACATCATGAACAAAAAAATTGTATTTTTTTTTTTGTATGATTCTCTTTAACTAAAGATACTTAACATACCTAAAACACTAAAAAAAAAACATGAACTCTCTAACTTCGTCTCTCTCATCTCTCTATACTGGCTCTGATACCAATCTGTTGGAATATCTTCTGTATGAAACTATTAGAAGAGAAAATATAAAACTGTAACTTGGTTTTCTTTGATTAACTCAGAGGTTACAGGACTTTTCGGTATACCACTCAACTGTTGGCAACCACCTCATATAGGAAATATCTTTCCTATCATAGCTAGATTACATTCAATTCTAATATTATTCTAGACAGCTATTTTCCCCAACTTCTGCCTTTATTCTGGTATACAGAAATTTTCTTAAGGAAAGGAAATATTACGTAACTTAAGGAATTATTTCAACAGTTTATAAGGGGTGTCTAATGGATAGATAAATTACTAATATATCAAGTTCCACAGTGTTTTGGAATGTGTGGATCTGTTTCTTGACGGACTGTTTCTGCCGTCGCTATGTTTATGGTCTTGCTTGATTTATCTGATTAGTCATTTTGTCCATTTGAATAAAAGGAAGAAGCTGATGATGATTGAAAGTGATAGTGCCTACATTGCTTGATCTACATGATATAAAAAAATGCATTTTACAATACTGAACATCAAAAAAAAAAAAAATCTTTTTTGGTTGGGTATTTAGAAGCATAAATCAAATTGTGAACCAGTATTTAACAGCATGATTCACTTTTCCCTTGCACCATTGTTACCTGTCTTCTGGTATATTTTTATATTGCATATGCTAATCTGTTGCATTGTTTTGAGGGCTATAGAATCATGAGCTTTATTTTTAATTCAATCCTCAAGATAGTTCTGCGAACTGTTTACACTGTTTTTTAAACACGAGTCTTTGGTTGTTCGAAATTAATAATAATTGCAAAACCTTTTGATAAAAATATTGTTTGGTGGTTTATATTTCATAATAACCATTTCTTGTATCAGAGTTAGAAGGAAATCAGTTAGTATATTGAATAACATACCTGATTTTAATTAGGAAAGAGGGGTACATGCAGCTAAATAGTCTTACTGGTCATCATGTTGGGCTAGTTTAAAGATCTGTACCATTATTAGTTGCTAAACCAGGTGCACTTCACAAGGACATTATAGTCTTAACAATTTGTTAGTTTCTTGAATTGCACTATCAGGAGATAATTCTGCTGAATTTTAAGTCTTTTAATTTCATAGGTGCTAGGCTCAGATTTGTTGTATTAGTTTTGAAGCTGTTGGTTTTAGAATAGAAGGTATCAGAGATAGATTGATTACTCTAGGTGTAAATGTCGCATAGGTCAGAAAGTTACCAATCTGTACTTCATACTTATGGTAGTAAACAATGAAGATCATGCCTATTATGTGAAGTTACCTGGGAAATCTTTGGCAACTTTGGTCACATTGGAAACGGCACAGAACACTAAGTGTATAAATTCCTACCTGCACATCTGACATTAGAATTTGGTAGGATGTAGGAAAATGTCCTTCTAAGATATTGGATTTAAACTTAATGTTAGTTACTGATCTGATTCTAGGGCAAACATTCAGGATTTTGAAAAATTCGATAGGATAAATTCATTTGCTGGAGCAGGGGAAAATGCGGTAAAATTTGTGTCCTATGATTATTTTATTTTATTGACGATTCATACTTGAAGTTTGAGCTGTTAGTTCTGTTAGTTTTCAGGAAACCAGTTTTAAAGAATTGTGTTATTATGTTCATGTCTAGTTGAGTGCACTTAGTGATGTCAGTAGTCCAAACCAGTTTTTAATAATTGTGTTATTATGATCATGTCTAGCACTGAAAAGTTTGGTAATTCATAGATGTGGGGGGATGGCGGGATGCGACTTAGTTACCATCTGACATGCTTGTGAAATAGCGTGCTAGCTTTGCAAGTGGGTGACTGATGATTTAATTAGGCAAGCGAGAGTTCAGATTTGACCTTGTAGTTGCTTTGGAATTTGGATTGATTGTAAAAATACACTAAATTGAAACTCGGTTATTGTGAAAGTGAGGTGTCAATTGTGGTCTTCATGTAAATCAGTTGGTTTGGATCTGGGGAACTAAGTTTATCTTTATCTTGAACAGTGTAAGTTGCAACTAGTTGAGAATTCTACCCATTGAAACCCATCCAATATCTAGGAAGAGTCGAATCTTTTGTGCGGAAAAACTCAAGTGAAAATGAAGAGTTGAAAGTAGTCACATTGAGAATGGTGGAAACACAGGGCCTTTAGGAAAAATCATACTGTACTAATTATCTAGATTATCGTTAACTACTATATTAAATGATCGTTTCTGGGTAGATTTTAGTTTAATCACTTCTGAAAAATACGCATTGAAATTTAAAGGAACTGTAAGATTTGTTCAAGATAATTCGACGATCTTTGTTCCTTTATCAGCTACAAGGGACCAAAATGAGTTAGTCATTGAAATTGGGTCTGATTTGAGATGTGTTAACAGAATAAAAGGAGGCTAGCTCTTCCTCTGAGTAATTAAGGAAGTAATTGATGTAGCTGTATGATACAAGAATGAAGTACATGTTTTTAATTATGTGGTCAAGACTAGTAAATGTGTATATTGAGATTGATTTTTTATAGGTTCTAGCTAGAGTTGCCGGGAAGAATGTTGTAAGAAGGTGAGTAAGTAGGTAGTATAAGACTCGGAGTAGCCATTGTTTTAACCATGATTTTGCTTGTGTACAAGGTAAAAGGAACCTACAAAATGATTTAGAAGAAGGTGAATTAAGGAGGAAGATGCTTATGTGATCCGTCTCTTTAGTCTTAACAATTTCTAGTTACGTTATAATACTTGAGTATTGACCCAGACGGAGCACCAGGCTCGTGGAATCATTGTACTAGTTCGATTGGTTTAAATGGCAACAGTCTTGAAGGGATATTTTTACAGAGTTTGAAGACAAGCAATTCAAGAGCATCTCAAATCATTTCATTCCATTAAGAAACTGAATTTGTCTTGGAATAACTTTGAAGGTCAAGTACCAAAAGAAAGGTTTTAAAAAATAAAAATTCTTTACGCCACCGTCATGAACTAATCCCAAGTGGACGGATATGGAGGCGGCTTTTAAGTAGTTTAGGATAACGGTCCATAGAAAACCCCTGTTTAAAAAGACGAAGAGATAACAACGTTATTATGCTAGGAAAATATATAACCATCTTTACAATACATGGATATCACTGTAATTAGCCTGATATTTTTAGTATCCGGAAATATAACAAAGGGTAAAAATTAAAAAAAAAAACATTAATTTTTATAAAATCTAAAAAAAAATTAATCTAAGATATTTGGTTTTTTCGTCTATATAACTAACTAACTTGACGGAGGGAGTATAATTAAAGTTTTAGAATCCCTATGGAAGAGCCCAAGGAGTCAGTCAAATATGTCAAGCGTTCTTCCGGATGATGTCTTCTATCTTGAGATCTTCCCAACACTACCAGTGAGATGGTTACTTACATGTAAATGTGTTTGTAAGTCTTGGTTTCAGATAATTTCTAATCCTGATTTTGTTAAGATGCACAATCATCATCTTGCTACCCAACACAACAACAACCCTAGTATCATTCTTGGAGGTTATAACCAGGGTAGTGAGGGCAACTGACGCACTATATACTCCAATCACTACGATGCCCCATCATCGCAAGTTGATGATCATCTCGTTGAAATGGATTACCCGTTCAAACATAGAGGGATAATAACTGGCCTGAGGTAAAAGCCCGAGTCCTTACTTTTTTTTTGGTAAGTCAAAATTTTATTAAAAGAAAACCATAAATACAAGAAGATTACACGAAAAGAAACAAGGGGCCAATGAAATTGCAGCCCCAAAAAAACTAGCAAGCTACTTAAATCTAAAATAAGAAACAACATGCATTTTGCATAGAACTAACGAAATTAGGCCTGCTACTGTAGCTTATGCTTTCCCCCTGTTGCAAAGAACAACCCTTCTTGGCCAAGGTATCAGCCGAGAAGTTAACTTCCCTATAAGAATGAGCAAAAATGACATTATCATAGTTAGCACAGGCTGCTAACCATCTGTGCCTGACACACCAAGGCAAATTCCTTTTATTAAAAGCTTCAACAGCACTGTGTGAGTCTTACCGGACCTTGATGAGCCTAAAACCAAACTGTATCGCCCATTCCAGACCTATGGTGATAGCAAAAATTTCAGCCACATAGTTAGAAGCTATACCTAGGCCAAAAGTAGCAGCCCAAGACACTCACAAGCAGCATTCCTAGCTACAACTCCGGCACCAGAAAGACCAGGATTGTTCAAAGCTGGCACATCGCAACATATTAGTAATTCACCATTTGCTGGAGGATACCAAAAACATTCGATTGGGACAGACGTTCTAACTTTCTTGAAATCAACTTTAAAATAGTTGATAATTCACAAATCATCAGGCGAATCATGCATAAATGCTTTGCACCTTTTGAAAAATGAAAGAATCATGTTATGAATCTTAGATTTGAGCTTATACAGCTTCACCGTAGCACCGGCAAATACCACTTTGTTGCGCAAATTCCAAAGACCAGCACGAGTTGCTATGATAGCAATAAGCCACAGGTTTGTAATCATTCGACTCCTTCCATGATAGCAATAAGCCACAGGTGTTAATCATTCGACTCTTCCTATCAACTTTGCAAAAAAACAAAATATCATCGGCAAATAAGAGATGAGTAGGCAAAATACCATTCTTTTTAACCATGTAAGACATGTTTCCCCGATTAAACAACTTATATGCAAATTTCGACTAAGAATGTCTTCAATAAGAAAAAATATCAACGGAGAAAGTGGATCTCCCTGTCGTAACCTTCTATCAAATGGAGAAGAAGCCCTCAGGACTACCATTAAACAGAACTGAAATTCTAGCAGACCTCAAATATTAAGAATCCAATTACACCAATCATCCGAGAACCCATATGTACGAAAAACATCAAGAATGAAATTCCAACTAACCGTATCAAAAGCTTGAGTAATGTCTAGCTTGAGGCCAACATTACCATGCTTTCTCTTTATCGCGAGCTCATTAACCATCTCAGAAGCCAAAGCAATGTTCTCATTGATATTTCTACCCTTCATGAAAGCTGTTTGCTCTTCAGAAACTAAGTCACCAAGAACACTCCCCAACCAAGTGGCAAGAATTTTAGTAATTATTTTAAAGAAAAAATTGCTTAAGCCAATTGGGTTAAAATATATAAGACAATGTGCATCGCGTACCTTAGGGAGTAGAATGATGAGATTTGAGTTGACTGCATTAGGAATACACTTGTTATTCCAGCAAAACAAAATAGCTTTAATAACATCAGCTTCGATAATATCCCAGCAATGTCTATAGAAACAACCTGAAAAACCATCCGGACACGGAGCACTATCATCCCGTAAATCGAATACAACACGTTTGATCGCCTCAGCATTAGGCACAGCATCCATTGTAACACTTTGTTCAGTAGATATAGAAGGATGTTGCACATTAAAGAGCTGTTCATCAACAGTAGAGCAATCTCCATTGAACTTTTTTTTGTATTAGTCCACAACCATGTCCCTGAGTTGCTGTTGGTCCGTAATAATAGTACCATTGACATCAAGCAATTCAGAAATTATATTAATGTCACGTCTCATGCGAATACTGTTGTGGAAGAAGCTGGTATTACTGTCCCAATCAGTAATCCAAGAGTTTCGAGCTTTCTGCCTAAGCATAGTAGCAAGATGGATTCGAGTTTTCTTAACCACAGACCTAGCATCCGAGTAACAAACTAAAGCATCCTCTGAGAATTTATGAATATGAAATTGTAAAGAAGAAGAAGAAGATTCACAGATGAAAGAAAACCAAAACAGATCTTGTATTGAAGAAGATAATATTCTCTTACAGATAATATTCAGACTAACTAAGTATTAAGGACAGGACCCCTTTAATACTGTTATTAACTAACACTGTCAGTCGTGCATAACTGACACTGAATAGGACTTTGGTCAATTCATTTGACCACTATAGTTTTGACAATACTAATCCTTACCAGCCCCCCTCAAACTGATAGCACAAAGTTCTATCAGTTTGAACTACAAGCATATCCTGCACATAGACTCAACTCACTAGAGGAATAAAATCTAACACAAACAAAGCAACAAACATACAAGAACAAAAAACAAGTTATAATTCTGGTATTTGAATTGAAGAAGTAGTAGCAGAAGTATTTGAAGAAGAAGTATCACAACCCAGTAGTTGTTGAAGTAGAGAAGTAAAAGTTGGTGCACAAAATCTTTTAGTGAGCAAGTCTGCTAACATCCAGAAAACCATTTGTAATAAGCTCCCTGACCACATGATACTGCACACCTATATGCTTGGACCTGACATGAGATACAAGGTTAGCAGATAGATAGATAGATAGCACTGGTATTGTCAGAATACAATTTTATTGGTTCAACAACAGAAATATACAACTCAGATAGCAAAGAATCAAGTTGTTTTAACTCTGCAGTTGCTAAAGACAAGCACTTATACTCTGCTTCAGTTGTAGACCTTGAAACTGTTGGTTGCTTCTTACTAGACCAAGAAATCAATGAATTACCAAGAAACACTGCGTAACCACATGTTGACCTTGTTGTTTCAGGACAGTTACCCCAATCTGAATCTGTATAAGCCTTTAAACATTGAATATCCCCTTTTTTTCATTGTTATACCATAACCTGTTGTTCATTTTAAGTACCTTAATATTCTCTTTACTGACATGAGATGAACATCAATTGGTGCATGCATATACTGAATGACATAGCTAACACCAAAACAAATATCAGGTCTAGTTAAGCATAAGTATTCCAACATACCAACTAAAGTTCTATACTCAGAAGCATTATCCAATAAAGTACCATCATTTATTGAAACTTTTGGACCTTTTGCTACCGGAGTACTACATGGATTGCAATCAATCATTTTAGCCTTATTCAATAACTCCATTGTATACTTCTTTTGTGTTAACAAAATAGAATCATGTGATTTAAGTGCTTCTATCCCTAAAAAGTAATGTAAGTCTACCAACACTTTCTTAGCAAAATATGCACTTAAATACTTAATCACGTTTGCAATTAATGCATCTGAAGAACCAGTGAGAATTATATCATCAACATACACCAATAGAACCTCATTTATGACTTAGAAGCATACACAAACATTGTAAAATCTGACATTGTCCTTTTAAAACCATAAGCAATCAATGAAGTACTGAATCTTTGAAACCAAGCTCTAGGTGCTTGTTTTAAACCATATAAACTCTTCTTCAAATGACAAACATGATCAGGATAATCTGGATTAATGAAACCTTGAGGTTGTTTCATATATACATTTTCTGTTAAATAACCATGTAAGAAAGCATTTGAAACATCTAATTGTTTAATTGTCCATCCTCTTCTTACAACTACAGTTAACACTAGTCTTTATATTTGTTGACTTAACTACAGGACTAAAAGTTTCTCCATAATCTATTCCATCTTGCTGATTAAAACCTTGTGCAACAAGCCTTGATTTGTATCTATCAATAGTTCCATCTGACTTTAACTTTATCATATAAACCCATTTACAACCCAGTATGTTCATATGTTCGTCGGGTTTAACATATTCCCATGTACAGTTCCTAATTAAAGCATCATATTCATCTTTCATAGACAATTTCTACTTAGGATGTTGATAAGCAGTCTTGAAACTCTTTGGCTCAGATGGTATTGACAATAAAGAAGTATATGCAGATGAAACATGATGTTTAACTGTATGATGTAAAACATGACCAAGAAAAGCCTTTGGTTTTGAAATTCCTCTCTGAGATCTAGTAATGACTGTAGGTTGCAAACTTTGTTCAGAAGAAACTATTGGCAATTCAGAAATAACTTCAGTATCAGCACTATTATTTGTAAAGAAATAAAATTATTTTTCAGAGAACTTAAGATGCCTAGAGATATAAGTTCTTTTAGTAATTGGATTATGGCATTTATAACCCTTATTCAAAGAATTATATCCTATGAAGATACACCTTACAGATTTAGGTAACAACTTATCAGGTCTTGAATGACCTAAAAAAGGATAGCATATGCAACCAAAAAGTTTTAGAATAGAATAATCTGGAGTTTCATTATAAAGAACTTGAATGAAGACTTATGTTTAAGAATAGGAGTTTGTGTCCTATTTATAAGATATGTGGCAGATAAGAATGCATCATACCAATATTCTTTAGGACATAATGCATTAAAAAGTAATGTGTTTCCCATTTCAGTTATGTGTCTGTGCTTCCTCCCGCAAGACCATCTTCTCTTGGGTTTTTGGACAAGATATTCTTATCTGAATTCCTTTAGACTCAAGATAAAGCTTTAATACTCCTTTAATTATCTCACTAGCACCATCAGTCTGAAATTATATGATTTATATTTTAAAAAAAAATTCAGTTAAGCTTTTTAAAATGTTTAAAACACTCTAAGATATCTGTTTTATGTTGCATTGAATAAATCCAATGAAACCTACTAAAATCATCAATGAAAACAACATAGTATCTTTGTCCTTCCAATCAGGTGACAGGAGCAGGACCCCACTCATCACAATGAATTAGTTCAAGTGGAGAAGAAGCATGAGAAGGAGATAATTGAAAAGTTTAACCTTTTACTTTTATCTAGTTGACATGGATGACATAATATATCAGGAATTTGATAATTGAGAGTAATTTGCTTTTGATCATAAAGTTGTTTGACAACTTTAGAAGATGGATGGACTAATCTACGATGCCAAACTTCAGAAGAAGCAACAATAGAAAGAAAGGTAAACTTCATGAATATAGAGGAAATTGGATATAAATTGTTTACCATATTCCCATGAGATAACAAAGCATTTGTTCTTAAACTCCTAATTTTATACCCATATGGATTAAACTTAAAATAGCAAGTATTATCTTTGGTGAACCTGGGAACAGATAGTAGACTAAGTTTCATGTCAGGTACATGTAAAACATTATCTAACTTAAAATCTGTTGTAGGTGTATGTAATATGTTATTACCAATAAGAGAAATGGATAGTGTTTTACTATTTCCAATCATAACACTATCTTTCCCTATATAATTAGAAGTATTAAGAATCATTGAGCTCTCCCCTGTCATATGTGTTGATGCTCCAGAATCAGAAATCCAAACATGAGAAGTAGATTGATCATCATTAACTGCAGAAACATGAGTAGCCTGCTGACCATTACCAGAAACTTGAACAGAAGGAACTTCAGGTTTAGCTTGTGTATGGTAATTTCCTTGACCATTATAAGGAACTTCAGAGAAATTAGCTTGTGTATGATAATTGTCCTGAGCATTATTAATTAACTAAACCATTACCACTCACTGGTGGTGGATTGTGTCTGAAAAATGTTGTATAAAATTGTTGTCGAATGTTATTCCTGTAACAGAAAAACAAACCAAATAGAAACTTGTATCCGATTAAGGGAGGGTTAGATAAAGCAGCACACAAACACTCAATCATAGAGAGGTGGAGTCGCCTGTTCAACAAACTGCCCTTAACTCAATATTTACCAGGTACACCTAGAAGGTGTTGCTATACCTTTATAATTGACAAATTTGAATCCAGGATACAACCACCTGATACCAACCCAGTTAGCAACACTCGTTGGCCCGTTGTGAACTTAACAGTAGAAGAAGATAAAGAAAAATAAATCTAGTGCGCACAACAAAGCAGGAAGATGGTGAAAAGTCGTCAGGACAGTGGATGCGACTGGGGTAAATGAAAACCTTAGCATTGTTGTTCTTTTATAGGAGAAGTAATTTTTTGAGTTTTAAAACGGTGAAAAAATTTAATTTAAAATATTAAATCCCCATTAAAACAAAACGTTAAGATTTTTAATTAAAAAATATTTATGATTTTATTTTTCATTTAATTCAAAACGGTAAAATATTCATTTTTAAAATAAACCCGTTGAATCCTTGATGGGTACACGTGTGCACTCGCAGGCACTAGCAAGGCACACGCAAAGCACACGCCAAGGCTCACGCCAATGGTCACGCCAAGGCTCACGCCAATGGTCACGCCAAGGCTCACGCCAAGGCTCGCACCAGTGGCTCGCACCAAGGCTCGCACCAATGGTCACACAAAGGCTCACACCAAGGCTCGCGCCAAGGCTCACGCAAAAGCACACGCAAGCTCCGCAAGCCCGCGGTCCGCGGTGCTTCGGTGCGAAGCACCGCACATGTGTGCATTTGCCTACTAGTCAATTTCCAAAGTCCATATCCAATCCACTAGTTCTTTTTCCTTATATAGAACGTTTGTGGTAAATAGGATAAACTTCCTCCTTGGTTTGCCCAATATGGGACAAACCAAAGGTTTCTCATTTACTAAGAAGTGAAAATGGATGGCTCTATTTTTCCATCCCAAGTTTGGACTAGTGACCCTTGATCCCACTAAGTTATATTTAGTAACAAAAATCATTTTAAGTAATAATCTAAAATCATTTTAAGTAATAATCCATTTTTAATTCTAACAATCCCCCACATGAATGAAGAAAGCGATAAATCAGAAAATCGGAAAACCAGAAATACCTCTTAAGCAATAGGTGTCCATAATGAATTGAACCTTTGCTTAGTGAGAAGTACCGGAAGTTGATGGTCAGTGAACGCGATGTCTTGAACTGCCATGGTTTGGTGTAATTCATCAATAGCTCCTTACGCGAGATATCTCTCAAGAGTGTTGTTAAGTTCACGCCGTTGTGTCCGTTTTGGCCCTGGACATATCCCGTTTCTCATAATGCTCTAAAGAATCAGCTCAATTCTCATAGGAAGAGACCCACTTCCTCATTCAGATAGGTGAGTTTTATCAAGAGTGTTAACTGCTACACCCCATTTCAATCTTAAATTGAAACTATAAAACTCATTAAGACTTTATTATAAGTCATCCTCACATGCAGTCACACTATCACGTCTACACCATAGGGAAAGGACAGAGAAAATAATTCTCTGATAGTGTTTGATTTTTACCCGCCACGAATTAGTTGTCTCATTCAAAACCTTGATCTTGGGATCTCCAGTCAGCAAGGTTGAGTATCCTTTAAGGCAATTTTTAATTTATGAGCTTAATCCCCATCCCCCTTGATGCATTACTAACTATCTCCTTGGATAAGCCTTTCGTCAAAGGATCCGCGATATTCTCCTTAGACCTCACGAAGTCAACAGAAATAACGTCAGTTGAGATTAGTTGTTTTAGAGAATTGTGTCTTCTCCTGATATGAATAGATTTTCCGTTATAGTTGCTGTTTTTAGCATTAGCTATTGCAGCTTGACTATCACAATGTATAGATATAGCTGGCACAGGCCTATGCCAGAGAGGAATTTCTTCTAAAAAACATCTTAGCCAAGCGGCTTCCTCTCCTGCTTTATCTAACGCAATAAACTCGGATTCCATAGTGGATCGAGCGATACAGGTCTGTTTGGAACTCTTCCAAGACACTGATCCACAGGCTAGAGTGAATACGTATCCACTCGTAGACTTAGACTCCTCTGAGTCTGCTATCCAGTTTGCATCACAGTATCCTTCAAGAACAGCAAGGTGTCTTTCATAACTTAAACGGTAGTTTAAAGTGTATTTAAGATACCTCAACACTCTGAAAAGTGCATCCCAATGTTCATGCCCTGGATTATATGTATACATACTAAGTATACTCGCAGCATAGGCAATGTCTGGTCTTGTGCAGTTCATTAAATATATCAGACTTCCTATGACTCGTGAATATTCAAGTTGTGAGACTCCATTGCCTTTGTTTTTCTTGAGTTTGCAAGAAGGGTCAAATGGAGTACTTGCAGGTTTACTATCAAACTGGTTAAATTTCTTAAAAACTGATTCAACATAATGAGATTGACTAAGACTGAATCCACTAGACTCCTTTCTAATTTTCATCCCTAGGATTACATCAGCGGGACCTAAGTCTTTCATGTCAAAGTTCTCACTCAACATGTTCTTAGTGGAATTAATGATTTCTAAGGTTGTGCCTAGTATAAGCATATCATCAACATACAAGCATATAATCACACAGGCATCATTTATAGATTTAGTGTACACACATTTGTCAGCTTCATTTATTTTAAATCCACTAGAGAACATTACATGATCAAATTTTTCATGCCATTGTTTCGGTGCTTGTTTCAAGCCATATAAAGACTTTTTAAGTCTGCACACTTTGTTTTCATAACCCTTCACTACAAAACCTTCGGGTTAGTCCATATAAATTTCTTCATCTAATTCACCATTTAGGAACGCAGTTTTTATATCCATTTCATGTATTTCTAGATTATGAATTGCAGCGATTGCAATTATCATCCTAATGGAAGTAATTCTAGTGACCGGTGAATAAGTGTCAAAGAAATCTACACCTTTTTTATTTGTTTATAGCCCTTAGCTACTAGTCTAGCTTTATACTTTTCCACAGTTCCATCTACCTTACGTTTTCTCTTGAAGATCCATTTACAGCCTATGGGTTTGCACCCAGGAGGTAAATCTACTATCTCCCAGGTTTCATTCTTAACAATGGAATCCATCTCACTAATAGTGGATTCTTTCCACCATGGAGCTTCAGAAGAAGTCATGGCCTCTTTATAGGTTTGTGGATCAGTTTCAACTAAACAGGTTATGAAGTCTGGCCCAAAAGATTTTTCTATTCTAAGTCTTTTGCCTTTTCTAGGTTCATAAACAGGTTCATCTTCTTCTATCGGTAAGATATGGCTAGAAGAAGGGACATCTAGGGGATCATCACATATCATGCGAGATTCAGATTTCAATGGAAACACATTTTCAAAAAATGTAGCATCCCTAGATTCCATAATGGTGTTCGCACCAATTTCTGAGTTTTCAGAACTCACAACCATAAACCTATAAGCAGTGGTGTGTTCGGGATATCCTATGAAGACAAAATCAACCGTTTTAGGTCTTATTTTAGTCCTCTTAGGTGGAGGAATAGAGACCTTGGCTAAACACACCTACACTTTGAAGTATCCATAGAAGGGTTGTTTGCCTTTCCATAATTCATACGGTGATTTTACTGATCCTTTAAGGGGCACTTTGTTCAGGATATAGCAAGCTGAGAGGACGGCCTCCCCCCACAAGTTCGCCGGTAGTCATGAGCTGATTAACATGGCATTCATCATCTCCTTAAGGGTTCGGTTTTTCCGTTCAGCAACTCCATTTGATTGTGGTGAATAAGGAGGAGTAACCTCATGAATAATGCCATGTTGTGCACAAAAGTGTCCTATAGGGATTACATATTCACCCCCACGGTCAGACCTAATGGTTTTAATAGTGGTGTTCAATTGGTTTTCTACTTCTAATTTATATAATTTAAATGCTTCTAAAGCATCATCTTTCCCTTTAAACAAGTAAATATGACAGTACCTAGTACAGTCATCTATGAAAGTGACAAACCATTTTTTACCACCTCTAGTTTGGATTGATTTCATATCAACTAAGTCTGAGTGAATTAACTCTAAGGGATTAGAATTTCTGTAGACATTTTTCTTAAAAGGCTTCTTTGCATATTTTGATTCTACACAAACTTCACATTTATGTTCATATTCCAAATTTAATTTTGGAATACAGCCAGAGTTTGCCAATTTGTTCATTGATTTATAATTTACATGACCAAGTCTACCATGCCAGATATTCAATGAGACAACAACATAAGAATAATCAATTTTATTAACTTCAACAGAGGTTACAGATAATTTGTATAGGCCTTCAGCCTTATAGCCCTTTCCCACAAAGTCCTTTCCCTTAGTGATAATCATTTTTCCAGACTCAAATACAATCTTAAAGCCCTTATCATCTAGCACACCACTTGAAATGAGATTCTTGCAGATGTCTGGTACATGTAAAACTTCATTCAATGTGAGGATTTTCCCGGAAGAGAGCTTCAGCGAAACTTTTCCTTTTCCTGCAACCGGTGCTGCAGATGAATTATCCATATAGAGTTTTTCTCCTTCTCCTACCGTCTGATAGGAGGTGAAC
>JAJJMC010029604.1:99673-117227 GCA_023531435.1 Papaver californicum
AGTTATCAAAATATTTTTTTCTTTCCAAATAGATCCTAGGCCTTCAGCTTCAATTCAGCTACAAGCTCACGTAGCTTCAATTTTGCCTCAATCCTTATTCTAGCAAGATCCAAAATATTCCAGTAGAGGACATACATTAAATAACTGAACTCGAATGGGGCTGCTTAGGAGGACCCATACCATCAGTTCTAGCTACTTCTTACTCTTTATCCTTGACACTGGCAGCAATGCCAGTTACTTCAGTTGATAAGCTAGCAGCAACGTTGGAACTTCTCAACCTTCTCGTGTACACGTTAGTTTCTTGAACGTGCTGTTTCTTCTTCTTCTTCTTAGTTTTTTTCTTCTTACCACTCCTTTCCTAGTAAGGTAACAACTCCCTCATAGCTTCAATGTCTTGCAGAGAAGTAGTATCAAGACCCTTAATATCAGTCTGACAATGAAAAATCCGATTCAACCTTCTCAGACACAGCCTCCTCAATATCAGTATGTTGTTTTCCTAATATTTTCTCTAGGATCTTTTGCCAATCATGGAACTTCCCTGTATCATCCAAAAGCACCCGAGGAGCACTCTTAGAAGTATCCACGCTAATATTTGGGGCCTTTTCCATTACAATTTCCTCATCAACTCTGTCACCAACATCATCATCAATCATTGTAATACCTTCTTCATTAGCATGCTCCAAAATACGAAAGGCATTATTACTAGTGTTAATAACATCCTTGGAACTAGCTACCACAGGATTTAGAACATTTTGCTTCGATTTTTCCAAATCAGCATTAAGCTTGGGAGCAAGTTCAGCATCATCTTGTACTTGCTTAGCTTTGGCAGATGCAATAGTTTGCTGATGTTCCAACGCAGCCTGCTTTAGCCTGGCTACATCAGCTGAAGCCTTGAGATGAACAGATTCTTCGTTTGACAAAGCCCGAGTCCTTACGTTTCAGTAATACGGGGTGGTTTAGCACCAGGTTTGACTAGATTAGACGGGTTTACACTTGGAAGGACTTTAACAAAAAAGACCCACGTTTGGATTATTACGTCTTCCAATTATGCAGCCAATCAGGTAGCCAAACCGACCCTAATCAGGTTACTTAGCAGTCAAGGTGATAAAGATGTCACTGATACTGGCTCAAATATGGTATCCGATTTTTCCTAATTCCGATTTGCATGGTGTTATATATATATATGTAGCCGACTTACTTAATCAGGTAGCATTCCATATCACTGAGTAATTCGGAAACCCCATATTAGAAATTCTCCATCGTATATATATATATACTCAACACCTTTCTCTTTTTCCATCATCTTATTATTCTCTAGCAAACCCACAAGAAATTGAAGAAAACAAATTAAGAGAAAAACAAAGTACGTACGTTACTTGTAAGAACAAACCAAACAACTTTGATCATACGAAAAAGAAAGAAAGATGGGAAATTGTTTTACATCATCAACTGCAAGGGATATTGATGATGATTCGAGGACCTGTAGTCATGTATCACCATCGATGATGACGTTTCGGAAAGAAAGCAGGCAAGTACAGTGGCGTAAAGAATCGGATAAATTTGAAGAGGCCCGGAAAGCTATGGAGAAGATTATTCTTGCTCAATTCCTCAAAGAGGAAGGGAAATGTCGTGGGTCTTGGAGACCCGCTTTACCGAGTATCCAAGAAGAAAACACTGAGACTGAGGCATTCTTCCGCCCATAGGTTCTGTAATTTTGATAATTCTAATTATTATTATCATTAATTTTTTATTTTATTTTAAGAATTAGGTATATGAACAATGAGATTAGTTTTAGAGGAATACGTAACATATACCTAACTCAAATACTTCTTATTGCACTTGATGCAGAAAATTATTTAACTTCTTTAAAACGTTTAAGATGTTTGAGTCGAGCTAGCGATACCTAACTCAAATACTTCCGAGTTAGATGAATGAGCCCAGTCAAATCTCGAATCGGACAATAGAAATATGAAAAACCTGACGACCGGACACATGATCGGAGGCCAAAATAGATTCAGATCTCGAGTTAAATCCAAACAAACATGATGTAATCAACTAGCTTATTGAAGCTACTTGAATCTAATTCGAGGAATCAAGTAGCTTATTCAAACGATCTGACATATGACTTTAGGAATAATACTTGTTGCTTACTGAAACTTCCACCAGAATAATATGGTCGGAATTGAATATAGCACCAAAGCCACTTTGTGTATCAAGAGCTACATTAGCAAGTTTTTTCACTTTTAATGAAGCTAACAAAAAATTTCCGCACGCGAAGCAGAAAGAGGTCTTAGATGTCGGGCATATTACCAGCCTTTATATCTGAAGTGGGACATTGATGGCCTTCAACCTGTCTAAAAAAACCTCCCTGTAAGAAATAAGAGTGTGAGATAGAATAAGAAAAGGTTGACCAATAGTTCTGTGTTGCTACATAATGTACGCTAGTTACACTTCACATACAAAATTGACCTGGGTCCAAGAAGACCTCAATCAATGAGATCTGAAACATGCCAGTACTACGAGTCTACGACTGTGTCTTAAGCCTCTATCTCTATTCAATCAACACAGTCGCTGTAGACCCAAGTTAGATGAGGGTCTAAATACTTCATGTGGAAACATGTGGAGGGGCTGAACTCAAAACAATGTATAGCAAAAATCTTCAAAATTGATCGATGTTTTTCTACCTCAAACAGGAAAGAAAAGGTTAAACATATCGACAATATCTTGGAAGGTCAGACGACTCAGACTAAACCATCTTAACCACCAAGTATAAAAGGAACCCTAGCCCAATCAACCCAGAGTCTTTTTTAACTTAACTGTTTTAGTGTTTTGATGGTTATTGGTCATATAATCAACGTCTAGCAGTTCAAATTGCACTCTCCAATCAGGACAGGTTCAGGTTCTAATGATAAATTTGCTAAGCAGGTATGCTAGATGTAACAGATGAAATGGTCGAGCAAGTAATAAACGTAATGCTACCTAACCTGAATGCATTCTCAAGCTCTTTATTTCCAGGATCCAGTTTCAAACCATCGAAAAAAGCATTCGCTGCATCATTAAGCCGCTGCAGCAAAGTTCATCAAAAAGGAATTCTTTAAATGAAAATAGGAGATGAAAATTAACAAACAAGGAAAAATTGATGAATATGTACATTCAGCAGTTTGAGTGCTACGCCTGCCCTATAAAACGCCTCAGGCCAGTCTGGTCTTGCCAACACGCATAGAGTAGCATCTTCAAAAGCAAGATCTCCATCATTTAAATACACATAGCACAAACTCATGTTGGATAGCACAGCTGCATCACCAGGTTTAATTTTGAGGGCCTGAAAACAAATTGCCCCAACCCATCAATGGGAGTAAAAAAACACACAAGACAGCTTGAAGGAAACAAACTAAGAACTAAAACATCTTTAAATATGAGTGATTTCCCACTATAACTCCATTATAGGATAAAATTACACTATGTAACAACTTTAAAACATCAACTGAGATGTACATTTAAGTTGCTTATCTAGATTAAGTTTAGGTGACAATGATTTGAAGGAACAGAGAAGCTCTCTTTCTTGTGAAAAACTGTGCAGTTGAGACTTGAAAGAAGCCACTGTTCTGAGCTTGATTGTAGATCTGGAATAGGCATATGAGGACTGCAGAGAAATGTACATTTTTACGTACTGCCAAAAAGAAAAATGAAGGCTTGTATCATATTTAGTTTCTAGATCATGATCTGGCAGACATTTTTAGTATAAATGAGATGTTCCCTGCAATTCCCAATTGATCAAAATCACTACATTATACATGGAAGGTGTTAGGGTTCTTCTTACACCATCCATTAAAATCTATCAATGAAATTAAAATTCATTTAAACGCTTAACCTTATAATGTTTCGGTTAAAGAAAAAGGTACCTTTGGGTACCAATATTCTGCCAGCATATACTCCTTCCTCTGAAATGCACTTGTTCCCCTTGATTTTGCCTCAAAAAAAAATTCCTTTGCTTTAGAAAATGTCTGTCGGTAACGAAGATTTAATACAATATATTTTAATTGAAAACTGTCGATGAACGACACATTTGTGAGCTCCACTGTGTGAAAGTTGGAAACTACTGAATGCCAACAAAAACAACCACTTTGAAATGATAGGAATGTTACTGGTATGCCATACATATGACAAACATAATATCGATCCAGAACTTCCAGTAATAGTTGCCAGTGAAAAGATAGAGAAGTCGTTTTGGTCCAAAAATGTTAAGCCACTATTCAAAACCTCAAAAGAAATATAAATACTGTATTTACCTTTTCTGCATACTTCTTAGAACATACATGCTCCATAATTCCATCTATGTTCCAGTCAACATGTGATGGAAGAGGAGAAGTCACAGGAAAAAGAATCTCAACACCTCGGCGATTATCTTTAACAGCTGCGATTTCTATTGGCTTTAGCCCATGCTGCGAAAAGAAAAACTTGACTTTTACAACCATAGGTTACATCATTGAATCATCTTATAGTGTACCACCGCTTCTTTTCATACTAAGAAAGCGCAATAAAAACTAAACAGAGGATCAAGGAAGTTGCACCTTTCTAGCGCAAGGATGAAGTAATCAAGACAAACGAGATGCTCATTACGCACCAGTGCGGCCCATGGAGCTTTATAAAGTCAAATGAGATGCTCATTAAGTACCACTAACTCTTAACTACCATTTCATGTCCACTAAATTTACAGAGACCAAAAGTATAATTAGCTTACTATATCTGTAACATTTGGATCTGCACCAGCTTCAACCAGTAGCTTGATGATTTGTATTTCCCCCACTTCAGCTGCAATAAGCAGAGCTTCTACTCCATCTGGTCCACCATTTGGATCAGCACCTGCCTACAAAAAATATTTACAAGAACAAGTAATATAGGGTATGTACAAACCCAAAAATGCTATAATAAACATACTATTGAGGCACCCACAACGACAAGCAGACATCAAACAATCCTTAGATAGGCATGTATGATGAAAACAGCGTCACCACTCCCAAAGACCCCCTCAAAAGAAATGTTACCAAGAGAAACATGGAAAGTTCAAAAAGGAGAAAGTTTACACAAACTGTACATTGTTGGTTTGAATCATACAAACTAGTCTAAATAGATGTTAATAAAGTCCAACAAGAATGTAGAAAAATATATTTACCTTCAGTAATTAAACAACGCATTGCCAAGATTGTGAATGAATAGATGAATGAAGACTATGAAGTGGAGTAAATGCATCAGGGAAGACCAAATTTGGCTGCAAAGATAAAACAGAAGGTAGATTCAATCCCCTTGCTTAGTGAAAAAAACAAGTAACTGTGGAAGTAAAAGGAATGCTTCTAAGTTATTATCGTTTTCACGTAACAGGTATGTACGTAGAGAGGAGGTGTATTATGATCACACTGGCCAAGTGAGCTGAAAGGAAAGAACTTATAAAGCAACCTTCAGCAGAGATTCAACTCAACAATGATAGGAAATGTTAGCTTTTAGTCATATCAAAAGAGCTTAATATATACATTTAATTGTGTATAGATTTAGCTTGAAATAGATCCAATTCATAATTTATAATAAAAATATGCGTGATCAAGCAGTTCACATCAAATTCAAAATTTAAAATAAAAATATGCATGATCAAGCAGTTCACATCTAATCAGGATAAAATTTATCACTTGAGTGTTTGCTAAACAGAAAGCCACACCTGTTCATGAAGAGAAGGTAAATGCTACTCACATTGGCACCATGATCCAGAAAAACTTTAACAGTATCGTGTAGGCCATGGGTGGCAGCATATTGTAACGGTGAGCCAAGTTCATCCGTAACATCCACATTAATACCTTTTGAAAGTAACAAGGCCACAAGGGTATGACATCTTTATGTCCTGCAACACGAAAAAACAGCAAGACCTCATTTAGGCTACTCTAAAATGTCTGAATAACACATTTGGAAGTTACCAAATCAGTTGGAACACAGCCTACCTTTCATAGCGGCATGATGCAAAGGAGTACTATTTGAATCATCTGACATTTCAGGATTGGCACCCATTTCAAGAAGATATTCCATAGCAGCCAAGCGCCCTTCTATGGCTGCCCAGGATAGGGGAGTTACACCTGCAAAACATGTCATTGCAGAGTATATAATTAAACACACCCACACTTACCAATTTTTTAAGAATATCAACTTTATCTTCAATTAGTACTACAGATCAAGAAGTCATTATGAACAGGATGTGGTCATATAATCACTTTGCCAACAACTTACCGTTGAAGTACATTAACCCTCTTAGCCATGTGTTAGTCGCAGACCTACTATTAAATCTAAAACACCCTTCTCATTTTCAACGCAGAATGTTAACATTCATCAGTTGGAGCCATTTAATAAGATTTACTCAGTTTTAAGCTTATCAACTCTAAATGCTGCTAAAGCCATAATCAAGAAATGTGGTCGCACGCTCAAGTGAACTATTCTTACCAACAATTTACAATTACCCACTTGGCAGTGTCTTCGTCAACATCTAGTATCCAAATTCAAAAAATCCCTCAAGAAAAAGAAACATTGATGAAGGTCATTCAACCTAAGGTCGTAAATTTGTAATAACCATTTTAGAAAACCCCTAAACATGACCAACACAACAACCGAAAAACAACAATTTTGAAATTCTAAGTACCCCTAAATCCTAACACAGAAATAAACGAAAAAAGAAAACAAATTCAAGCATACAATTAAAAAGCAAGAACACTATCAGCACCAAGAACAATCGAATCTAAGGTAATACCGCCCAATTACTATACCTGAATTATCTTTGACATCTACATCAAGTTTGATCTCTTCAATCAAGTACTTAAGAACTTCAACATTCCCTCCAGCAGCAGCAGCATGAATAACACGTTTACCATCATCATCTTCGGTATTCTCAACTGTTGCTGCTATTCCATCTCCAATTAAACGGTTTAGTCCTTCTGCACATTCTGATCCAAAACACAAAATCATCAAATAGTCAACAGAAGACCATGAAAAACACAAGAAATCCTTCAAAAGAAAAAACCTCAAAAAATGATTTATACTTTTGAATCGTTCGAGTTCACCATGAACAGCATCAAGAAACATAGCAGCTGTAAACAATGAAGAAACAAACAGATTTAGTAATGAAGAGGTAATTTTAATCCAGAGAAGAAGAAACTGTGAAACAAAACTCTAGGGTTATAGATAGTACAGACTTGCAGCTGTAATAACATCATCCATGGTGAGACAAATAGAAGTAGAAGGAAGAGGGTTCTGTTTTGGGAAATGAGGAAGAAGAAGGGAGAAAAGGAGAAGAGGGTTTTAACGAAAAGGCGCGCCAAGGATTTGAAGGTTCAGCGAAGCGGAGCAGGTGGAAGCTGTGGCGTCAGTCAGACAATAAATACGGAGTAAAATGCATAACGGACGCCGCACAGAAAACCGATCACCAGATAAATTGGGCCAAACCGTACCGCTAATAAACTGAAACGAGCTGAATCGAATATCTAATGGTAATCAAAGGTTTTATATTAAAGAAAACCGGTTGAATCTGGTTCGGTTTTGGTTCACTCCTAAAACTCGGTTTAAACCAATTATTAAGGACCGTAGGATGATAGGATCTGATTAATACAGGCCGTCGATGCCATTTCTACCCTAACTTAACCTAATGTCTTCCTCCTCCTCCCTCATTTCATTTCCTTCGTGATTTTCTTTTCTCTGTGCAGAGGCAGAGCCTGAGCCGCAAAGGAGCACACGTTGCACACGAATCACGATCATCTTTTTCTTCTTCTTTTTCTACTTCTTTCCTATCAAGTTTTTTTCTTCGTGTTTTTCTCTGTACAGAGGCAAAGCCGCAGAGGAGCACACTATCACGATCATCATCTTCTTCTTCTTCTTCTTCTTCTTCTTTCCTATCAAGCTTAACAAGTTCTAAGTTTTTCTGTCAAACAATCACCAGATTCACCACCACACCAATGGAACCCTAGAAGCTAGAGCGGAAAAATCACTGAGTTTTGTTAACTCAATAGGTACGGCGCATCATATTATATCCTTAATTTTCTGTGATTATGATTTTATGTGTTAGAATGTTATAAATATGAAAATTAGGGTTTTATAGAATTAAACATAATTGGGGATTTTTGAAAATTAGGGTTAGTTAGTTTAATTTAGTTACTAATATAAACCGGGTAAAGGTTATTTTTGATTTTTGACTTAGATAAGGGTTGGTTGGCCATTATATTCAGAAGATGTCATTGCTTGTGTGCAGTCATACCTAGGTATAAGTACAAAGCATGTTATTAACTATCATTTTGCAAGGAATTTGTGTTGTGATCTTGTCACGAATCTTCAGTTTGTTATTGTTTTTCTATATATCTTGTTCTTTTCTATCGAGTAATTTGGGTTTCAACTGGATCACATGAAAAAATCTGAATGCTTATGAATCACAATGGTGCTTATATTCTTTCTTATTGGTGTAGGTATATAGCCATCACATTTCTGTATCCTACTAAATACTTGATTATGATACAGAACGTAAAAACATTCAAGGACGCAAAAGGTTGTGATGATACAAAACAAGAACTTGAGGAAGTAGTGGAATACCTCAAGAACCCAGGGAAGTTTACACACCTTGGAGGAAAGCTGCCTAAGGAAGTTTACATTTGGTGCGGTTGTGCTTCTTTGTTTATCCTCCCTCTTTCTTTAACCTTTATCTTTGTTATTTGGTTCCTGCTTTTAGGGAATCCTATTGACAGGTGCTCCTGGGAATGGTAAGACTCTGTTTTTCAATGTAATGGGTTATCTGTATTTGTTTTCTGGATGGTTCTATTTTTTATATTCATTTTTCTTCTCTTCCGTGAATTCATATCCTCTTGTTTTTCGTTTGGATGTGTGAAGGTTATCGGAGGAGAAGCTGGAGTACCCTTTTTATTACAGAGCAAGTTCAGAATTTGAGGAAATGTAAGTTGGTAGTCCTGTATCTTTGGTATTCTTACAAAAATTCCATATATCATATATGTATGCAATTTTGACTTCAGTTTTTACCTTTCAGTTCCAGGTTTGTTGGTGTTGGTGCTCGCCATGTTCATGCGTTATTCCAAGCACCAAAGAAAAAGGTCAGTCTCGATCTTAATAGTTGAACGTAAAGAATCCTTAACACTAAAAAGAATTCTTGGTAATCACCTAAGGTTCTAGTTGCTATGAGTTAGTATTTGGTGCTGTCTTTCTAGTTCCCTAGATTCATAAACCTCATGTTTGTTTCAGTGTCACTGTATTTGTCCTAGAACTTCCAAAGTGCAATTCTTGTTCCTTATGATGATTTGTCATCTTTTGAAAAATAAAAGTTATGTTGGGTTTTCCATTTGTTTATTCAGCTAGATGATATGTTTGTGCTGAATGTTGATAGCTTCTTTATATCTTTTAACTTCACTACTAGGCTCCATGCATCATATCCATCGATAAAATAGATGCAGTTGGGTCTACTCGTAAACAATGGAAAGACCATACAAAAAAAAAACATTGCATCAGCAAGTTGAAATAGATGGATTTGAACAGAATGAGGTATGTTTTAATGAGCTCCCCTAGTTAGTTTATACATTTTCTCCTGCAGTTTGTAAACCATGTTCCGTTTTCTTGTCTAGGGCATAATATCGATGGCGTTAAGAGATATTAAAGTTATATATATATAACAAATTACTGGCTGAAGATGTAAATGTTAGTGCAATTTCATGCGCACTCCTGCATTCAATGAAGCAGGTGTATGCTTTTATCTATTGAGCAAAAGCACTTGCATTGATTCACATATGAACTTTATTCTTAGCTGAGATTCCTGATAGCTTTGCAATTGTAATTTGTAATTGTGATTGTTGAATTTGATTCATGTATGTATGTGATGGTAAATTGATTGATTTAATTTTTTTTTCATATTTGATCGAGAATGCAATGGATTGTTAGTGCTTAAGTCAAAGGTGACCAAACTTCGACCGAATCGAATAATAATGATTTGTTTGTTGCTATGAATTTTGTAACAAAAAAAAGACTTAGGAAAACATTAACATTGCCGGTTTACCAAAACCGACCGGTTTAAAACCGAAACCGAGTCGGTATGAAACCGAACCGAACAAAATCTGTTAATGATAATCATCGGTTTTGAAATCAGGAAATCAAGATCTTCGGTTTCGGTTCCGGATGGCTCAAAAACCGAGCGGAACCGTACCATGTGCATCCCTACAACGGACCATGGTAAATACGACAAGATTAGGTTATTTGTTTTTGACTGACTCAATTTACACTTTTTTTTTACTCAATAGACTCGTTTGAGTCTTGTTTATTACATCTGAATTTGAATCTGACTCAATATATCTGATTCAAACATTATTAAAAATAGTAATAAAATTATTTAAAAAAAAAATTAATCAAATAAGATTTGTGCTAAACCAGTCAGGAACAATATGGTACCTGACTCAAATAACTTCGAGTTAGATATGAGCCGAGTCATCTCGAGTCAGACATCATAAAAATGAAAAAACAAACGATCTGCCATCTAACTCGAGCCGAGTTAGACGCCGAGCCAGATTCAAATCGCGAGTCAGATCCAAACAAACAAAGTCAATCGTCAAAATATGACGCATTACATCTGACTCAAAAATTAAGTAATATATAAATTTATCAAAGTTATTAAATATAGTTAGAGCAATGAGTCAAGTGTAACTGACTCAAATAGCTCAGAGCTAGATGTATGAACCGATATCAGACATTAGAAGAATAAGAATGTAAAAACAAACGATCCAGCATCTGGCTTGGACGGTTAAGACAAATCAAAAGTCGAGCCCGACTACAATCGTTAGTCAGATCCAAACAAACAAAGTGCATTATAAAATATAGAGCCTAAATAGGTCTCAACCTGGTCAGTCAAGAGGCAACTGAAAACATAAAATGGACCATGGTAAATACGACAAGATTATCAGGTTATTTAGTTTTCAGTGACTCAATTTAGTCGTCTGAATCTGACACATTACATCTAACTCAGAAATTATTAAGTAGTAAATTTATAAAAGTTTTTGAATCTAGTTAGAGCAACGAGTCAGGTACAAAATAGTATTTGACTCAAACAGTTCTAAGTACATGCATACATGAGCCGATTCAGATTTGGAATCAGAAATCAGAAGAATAAAAACGTAAAAACAAACGATCCGACATCTGACTTTTGCTGTGTCAAAATCCGAGTACAATTTAGATCGTGAGACAGATCTAAATAAACAAGGTGCATGTTAAAATTTAGGTCAATGCACTTTACATTATCCGAGAAAAATATGAACAAAGTGTCAATCATTTTATTTCCTTTATGATTGTTTCAAGAATAATTTTCTAGCTTTTGCATAAACAAGCAAGTTACGAGTCATATTAGCTAACGTCTGCGGGTATTTAACTCAAAATCAATTGACAATAAGTAGAGTGACCCTTTTATATTATATTTTAAGTTCATTATGGGGATATTAGCAATGTGGGACTATTATCCTTCACACGCCCCCTCACGTGTAGGGAACTCTATGTGGGCCCTAACACGTGGATCTTTGTACAGGTAGTCGTTGGGCTTACTCTCGTATGGGTCTAGCTATGATACCAAGTCAAAGTCTGTAGGTTTCTAACTCAAAACCAATTGACAATAAGTGGAATGACCATTTTATATCATATTTTAAGTTTATTATGGAGATATTAACAATGTGGGACTATTGTCCTTCGCAATATTTATATCACGAAGGAGAATTAACCCTAATTCGGGTATAGTTTTCTTATATGCAAAGTTTAAAATAGAAAGAGGAGAGAAGTTAGGTTATACTTCCAATTTTTAAACTACAAAATTATAAACAAGGTAATAAATTAATTAGAGAAAATTTCATTTTGGTCATATTTTAGGTGGTTTAGTTTGGTACATATTTATTTAAAAATATTAAAATATCCAAAGTACCTTTTTCTTTATTATTTTCTCTCTCTTTTTTATTTTCTCATAACTAATTTCTTTCTCCTTTCAACATAAACAAAAAAAATAATTAAAATTTAAATATTTTCAAATATAAATAAAAAATTAATAAATTTTATATATTTAGAAAGGTATCGATGAGATCTAGCAAAATGAGTACCCGTTGTACTATATTTCAAAACTTTATTTTTTTTCGTTATAATGGTAGTTCATATCCATGAATGAACACTATATTTAGAGTATGGTAGTTCATTCTAGTTCTAGCAGTTATTTTGTAGAATGAACTCGGAATAGTAGTTCAATTTGACGAGATCTATACAACGAGTACCCATTTTACTATTTTTCAAAGTTTTAATCTTCACGATATCGGTAATGTTAATTCATACTAAAAAATAAACATTGTTTTAGCGTTCATTTTGTAGAATGAATTCTTAATGGTAGTTTATTCTAGTTGTTCATTTTCTAGATCGAACTGAAATGCTAGTTCATTCTAACAATTTATTTTGGAGAATGAACTCGTAATGAGAGTTCATTCGATCAATTCATTTTGTAGAATGAACTCGTAATGGTAGTTCATTCTAGCATGTTGTTTTAGGGTGAAAACAAATGTACTGCAAAGTGGTACTTTCTAGTAGGTTTGAGAGATCAAGCTCGAACAGGATGAGCCTAAACCAAGAAATGGTCGTTCACATCCTGCTTTGGTTACAAAGATGGAAAGGATTTGGGTAGGTCTTACGGGAGGGAAGTGAAGAAGGTTGAGAAATATCAGTAGTATGTGAAGAAAGGATTCTGAGAGGAATCGTTTTATTCGGTATGTTTTTGTTTCTTCATACTAATTGTGTTATCCATTTTGTCTTGTTTTGAATAGATGAGAATCATCTATTTGTAGTTTGAAGAGGATACACTGATTTCTCATAAATCGTGGAAGTTAGGGAGATATGGAGAAGTGATGATTATGGAGATTGTAGTGGGGTGGTGTCCGGAAAGTAGGGAAGACCTGTCTGACCACTACTCCTCATCTTCTCAAATGCTCTATAACCGCCCACTTCTTGTTACCTTCTTGTTCGTGGGGGTTGTGTCACCACCCACGATACCTTAGACCGCCATACCAATACCCCAATGAGAATCCCCTATGTTGTATTTGATATCTCATGGAAATAGTGGAGTCATAAGCCACTATTGTTTTGATTAAGTCAAGTCAAGTCAAATGACTTGCTAATTCAGTGAGACAAGTTGTGTGACTCACTGGATTGATGATCAGAATGATTAGTGTCGAGTCTGGGAAGTTCAGTGATCATGCACAATCTCGAAAATAACATGGCATATGTAGTAGCTAAGTATTAGCTCAAAAGCGACTTATTGTAAGTCTGAGAGTTTTCTGAGGTCAAATATTGCAGAGAGCTCCTTAGGCAAGGAGACCGGTTAGAATTCATATAAGACTTGATGTTAGGCTATTGGGAAAAAAGGCATATATCTGAGTAGAGTAGCTACCAAAGCTAATACTAGCTACTTTGCGCAAGTAAGATTGTGCTCTCTCTTTTAATATAAAAGGCTAATGTGATTGTATCTCAGAAGTAAGAACAATATTTATGGCTTATAGTAAATATCTATTGTACTAAGGTTAGGAAGCCAATGTCAAGAAGGTTTGAAATTAGTATTCCAATTAGATAGTATGTTAGCACTAAGATGTTAGTGCCAATATACTGGTGGCTAAGTATAACTATGCTAATCCAAGGGCATTTTAGCCATGGTCGTCATTCGAGGACGTGCTAGTCATGGCTGGAGACGCGTAGGAGCTAGGGCGTGCTGGAAAATAAAAGAGACGTATTCGAGCTGGGACGCGCTGGAGCATCTAGGGACGTGATCGAGCTGGGATGCTCTGGAGCAAATGCCATGACGTGCTCGAGCTGGACGCGTCAAGCTATAATTAGCGCTTTTGGCGCTGTAATTAGAGTTAGCAATTTTATGCTAGGGTTGAGGTGCCAAGGTGATGATGCATTGGCTAATGCCCTATTAGGCAAAATGTGTTAGCTAAGACCATTTTAGGTTATTTAGAACTTCTCAGGTGCTAGGGTTTAGCGCTAGGAAAGTTAGCGCTTTTAGCGCTAATGTGGCTAACTAGTGCCAATGTGGTTCTAAGCCAAATAACTAGTGCTATCTTGGCGCTGGAGAAAAGGCTAGGGTTGGCCTAGCTTAGAGGTTCAATGCATTTTTTATGTCATTGCTTCTTGAGTGTGGCGCATTGGCTTATATTTAAGCAAAATGCTGCAATAGCATATTTGAGCTCAAGAGAGCAACTTGAGACGAGTTCGGTTTGAATGGGGCGTTAAGCTAAAGTGTTATTTTTTTGGGTTTAAGCATTAGCTATTCCCGAATTCGGTAAATATTACCAGCACATCGATGCGCACTCGAGGCAAGTTCATGTAATTCAGTCGTGGAATTTATGCGACTTGAGACTACCCCGATATGGCAAAAATGTTGTGAGTCTTAGGGAGGCCACAAAGCCAGTTTAGAATATTTGTAGTTGTTTAGAAAAGACTCAAGTTGCTCTACACTAGTGGGGAACCCGTCTAGGAGCTTTGAGACTTATCAGGTAGAGATTATAAACTATAGGATCAGTATAGAATACCTGCAACCTTTTGTAGAGACTGCGCATCCTCAATTCGCCCGTGGAATATAAGGAGGAATACAATATTTTATGTTTTGATGTCAGAAGTATGCGCACAAGCATGTGCGGGTACTTCTGTATTCCTGCAACTAGGAAAAAAGTGTTATTTTACAATTCTGACCCTTGTCAAAAAGTCACCATCTACACATATCAAAGTAATTCATTCGTAAAATGAATTTACAAAGTTAGTTCATTACAATGGTAGTTCATTCTAGCAGTTCATTTTGTAGAATGATCTCGTAATGGTTGTTCATTTTAGCAGTTCATTTTGAAGAATGAACTCATAATGGTAGTTCATTCTAGCATCTCATTTTGTAGCATGTGAAGGTAGTTCATTCTGTCAAATGAACTCGCAAACTTAATTCATTACATTGGTATAGTTTATTCTAGCAGTTCATTTTGTAGAACTAACCTGTGATGGGAGTTCATCTAGCAGTTCATTTTGTATAATGAAGTCATAATGACGGTTCATTCTAGCATGTAATGGTAGTTCATTACAATGGTAGTCAATTCTAACAGTTCATTTTATGTGAACTAGAAATAATAGTTCAATTTATAGTTTATCTTTAGCTAAACGATTACATACAAATTAAAGCTTTAAAAAATAAAGAAAGTAATATTTATTTTGTAGATCTCGTCGAGAGCTATCCAAATATAAAAAATTTGTTAAATTTCGATTTATAGTTTAAGAGATTTTTGATTTTTAAGATTTTTTATTTATATTTATAAGAAAGAGAGAAATAAAAAAATAAAATAAAAGAAACAAAAAAATATTTCTGACATTATTTTAAAAATGAATAATATATTCGCGTGGATAAGAACCAAACTCACACAATATATATTAAGAATATATTAAAACCAACTAATAATTTCAACAATTAATAATATGGTTAAGAATACAACCAATAAGAGGAGGAATGCGTACCCGGCCCAGGTTTAGTGTGGTGCATAAAGTTGCGAGGAATGTGCTTCCTCTTCTCAAATCTCTTCTCACCCACTTAAGTCTCTGTCTCTCTTTTAAATTTAAAGTTTCTCTAAAGCAATATTTAATTCAAAAAATTTCTCTAAAATTATTTTAGACTTGTTTTTCTTATCGTTAAGAGATAGAGTACTTTATAAAAAAGTCGTATATTTTTTATCATATTCGGATCCTATATTCACTTTAACAGTATAATTTTTTATTAATATATCCGTATCAAATAATTAAAGGACATGATATCCTAATTTTAATTAAAAATATATAACCGAGTTTAAACTGCCCGATCCATTTTCAAAAAGCATAAGTCTTCTACCTCCCTTAATCCCTCGTTGGCTCATTCCTTTGAAATACCTATAAATCCCATCCAAACAGTATTTTATTACAAAGAGAAATTAAGAACACAAAAATTTAACAGATTAAGGGCATCCACAATGAGTAGATGATACCCATCGATCAAATGACCAAAATTTTGATCTTTCGTCGGGTGCAAGAATAGCGGTAGATAGTCGGGCGAGATTCTAGGATGGAGTTTGGTGACAAGCGAGATACTAGAATCTCGCTTGAAAAAACAGACGAAACTAAGACATCCCGCCCCATTTAAAAAACCCGGGCGAGCTCCCAACATCTCGCCGGTCCATGGAGCGAGATACTAGGCTTCCACCTAGTTTATTTTGATTGATGCCAGGCGGAACTCTAGGGTCGGGCCTGGTATAGTTTTTTCTGGGCGGAACTTTAGAATCTCGCATAAGAGAGGGGCGAGGTTCTAGGATCCCGTTTTGCGGAGCGAAAGTCTAGGATTTCGTTTACCCTGGCGAAATGCTAACTCTTCGCCCGTATAAGTCAGCGAGATTCTGGACTTTCGCTCGGGGACATGCGGTATTCTAGGATCTCGCCCGAGTAAAATTTTTCATCGACGACGGAAGACTATGTATAGTCAGGAACAGTGAAAACCGTCGATCAAATGACTAAAATTAATCGACGGCTGTGGCAGTAAAACTTCGACCATCGATCATTTTTCATCGATGATCGACGTTTTCGTCGATGATTGTGGTTGCCCTAAAAGATTTTTTCAAAGTTATGATTTAGAAAGATTGATCATCATCAGTAAATAAATGAAATTCAAGAACATAAATAAACTTGATGACAACAACAAAATACTTTGTTATTCCTTGCCATTACAATACTGAATCAACTATCTCCTTCTGTCTAAAAATTTCCAAAACACACATCCAACTCAAACAAACCCATGCTAGATTACTCAAAACCTTAATCCATTCAAACCATCAACTTCATCATCTTCTCACACGGCTACTGAGATTACCTTCCAAAAATTTGAGTTATGCACGTAACTATTCGATCAAATCCCTCACTGTGAAAAAAAACGAGTGTATTACGTGATGAATTTTGATTGGATGTTTTGATTTATGGGAAGATGCATAGATTGGGTGTTCTGGCGAGTGGGTTTACGTTTTCTTCTGTGCTGTGCTAGGATACCGGTTGATCGTGAAGGTAAAATGATACATACATGAGTTGCTGAGTCGCGTTTTTTGGGTCTACGACCAGATTTCATATGTCAACTCACAGTTGACTTAACAGTCAATGGTGAGTTTACGACCCAAACACATCAACGACATGTTCCGGTCCAGACCCTAACATGATTTGGAAAGTGAGCTTGGATCAATGTGTTAAAAGCTTTAAAAAGTGTTGCTTGCTTTAAGGTTACACTTTAGTCCGACAAGATCATATCACTTGTTTTCGGATGGAAAATCCCAATAATAACTTGCAGATCTCTAAAATCCCATAATAACTTGCAGATCTCCAAAATCTTTCTTTTTGTAACTCAATAATACAAGTTCGAACCACCACCGGCAACATGAAGGCCTAGGATCTATTTGGAAAGAAAAAAAAAATATTTTGATAA
>JAJJMC010029604.1:122227-139778 GCA_023531435.1 Papaver californicum
AGACAAATAAAAGTAATCCCAAGAGTGCTTGGATAAGAACTCAATTTGCCAACACAACATAGTGAATAATAGTGTGTTAATTGATTTGACACAACTAGCGCCAAACAACATAGGATCCCAACATATTTGGTTCAGTGATGATGAGACTCGACTGTTGCTAGTGATGCTTGCAACAGAGGAGCTTGAAGAGGCTAGCTTGGGTTGATTCAGGCTGGCTCATGGCTGAAAATATCCAGCCAGCCTAATAATTAATAGTGGTTTGAATTTCTATTGATAGGTTTGTGAATAAGAAAATGAAAATATCCAGCCAGCCTAACAATTGGTTTATGAATAAGAAAATGAGAAGATAAATAAATATTATTTTTGGTCAATAAGTGGTTTGCACCACATACATCCTTAAGCTGCTCAATAAATAGACAAGCCAGTGATCATCCAAATCATATTTCCACATTAAATCAAGCAGTATTTCTGTAAATGGATTCGAGTTCGACGACTAGCCAAGAAGAGATTGAGTTGATACATGCTCACACTCATATATGGAAGTATGCATTCAACTATGCAACTTCCATGTCTCTCAAATGTGTTGTTCAATTAGGCATACCTGACATAATCCACACCCATGGAAAACCCATGACTCTCTCTAGCCTCGCTGAAGCTCTCTCTCTACCATCAGCGAGAATTGATCCTTTGGAACGCTTAATGCGCTTTATGATTCATTCGGGATTCTTTGGAATGCAAAGCCTGCTTGGCGAAACTGATCAAGAACAAGATCAAGGTTATATACTGACAGCAACTTCAAGGCTTTTAGTAAAAGCTAATAATGCCAACACAATGTCATCTGTCGTTCTTGCTATGGTCAATCCTTTCATGGTATCATCTTTGCATTCCTTAAGCACTTGGTTTCAGCACGGAAGTGAATCCGCACCATTTGTGGATGCTCATGGTATGACCCTATGGAATGTGTTGGAGCGGAATCCTGACTTCGGCAACAACTTCCATGATTCCATGGCTAATGACTCTTGCGTCTTGTTGACTGTAATTCTAAATGAAGGCAAGGGGGTATTCGATAACTTGAAGTCTTTGGTTGATGTAGGCGGTGGGATTGGAACTACAGCTCATGCCGTTGTTAAAGCATTCCCGCACCTCAACTGCAAGGTTCTTGATCTCCCGAATGTTGTTGAAAACTTACAAGGGACTGCTAACGTAGTCTTCATTGGGGGTGACATGTTCGAGTCCATCCCTCATGCAGATGCAGTTTTAATGAAGGTATATATCTAAGAATCCCTTTATTTATCGATCACCCTTGACTTACGTACATCTCATGGTTAACTATATATGGCTTAATTACAGTTTATTCTTCATGATTGGAGCGATAAAGATTGTGTACGAATTCTTAAAAGGTGCAGAGAAGCTATTCCGTCAAGAGAAGATGGAGGAAAGGTGATAATAATAGATGCTGTGATTGAAGAAGAAGACAAGAAGAAGAAACAAGAAGCTGCAGACGATTCAAGTATTACTGAAACTCAACTTCTCTTTGACATTATGATGATGGCTTTTGTTAATGGCAAAGAGAGAACTGAGAAAGAATGGGAAAAACTTTTCATCAATTCAGGTTTTACTGACTATAAAATAACTCGTGTCCAGGGGTTTAGGTCCTTCATCGAGGTTTATCCCTAAGTTTTGTTTTGTTTTTCTGTGCTGAGAGTGAGTGATGTGTTGTTCTAAGATTTGTATGCTGTTGAGAGCAAAATTGATGTATTTGGATGTTTTGGAAAGTTAAATGCACCTTTACAAGATATTACTGAACTCTTATATTGCTTGATGGCATAGATTTTAGATATTACTGAACTCCTATATTGCTTGATGGCATCCACGAGGTTTTAGTTCGCGACTGTGTTGCATCACCAACCCAAGGTGGTGAATATTTCGCCACCATTTGGATGTCGTGGAAAGTTAAATGCACCTTTAGCCGGCCTAAACAAACCTTATAGCCCTCTACAAACTCGATCCTTCTCTAGTGTTGGACATGGATTATAGTGAGCTTGAGTTGAAACTTTAGAAAGTGTTGCTTACTTTATGGTCACACGTTAATCCGACAAGATATCACTTTTTTTGTGGATAGAAAATAAAAAACCCAACAATAACTTGTGTAGATCATTAAAATCTTTCTTTTTGTAACTCAATAATAGAAGCTGAAAAGAAATATGAGAAATTCCAACCACCACCGACAACATAACGTGACTTGACAACAAGATCCAATGGACTCCAATCAATTGAAATTTGAAATACTGAAATGTGTTAGAAAACGAATGGTGTTGTAATCAACTCTCTTGTATCAGATTTTAGCCTCAAATGGTGGTATTATATATTATGAACTCGTCGCAGTATTTCCATATACACTAATAGAGATTACATATCAGTGAAAATTAGGCTTGAACTAAATAGGTATGATGTATGACATTGTGTCTTTATTAATGTTTTATTGGTTATGATAATATGTGCTAGATTGATTCAATTTTGAAAACTAGGATTTTTATAATTTGGGGATTTTTCAAATTAAGGGTTTTAGTTAAGTTAATTTAGATATTACTATAAACTGGACTAAGGTTAATTTTAGTTAATTTTGTTGATATAGATTGTTTTGATTTGAACTTGAATTAGGTGTTTTTCAGATAATTGGAATGATTCTTATTACTATATATATATGCTTGTAACTAAGGTATTGAGGCTGAAGAAAAGATGTTTTTAATGTTGATTTATTTTTCCTAAACAAAATCTTGGTCTATGTATATATACATATGTATGTGTATACTATGCTTGTTAATGTTGTATAAATATTCTCTGTTCGCTTAGGAGTTAACACTTTGATATATAGAATAGAAAGTAGCATCGCAGAAATGGTGGATGTATTAGTCACACTGATTTTCAACATTTTATTTTGTGTACTTTTGGTTCATTTACTTGGATACAAAACTTTGACAAGGATTTGTATCGAATTCTAGAAGTGATAAACTTTCCTAACTTCCTAGTAACATTACTGCGTGATGATACCAATTTGTAGGTGTTACCGCTAATGAAGGATATCCTGAATTGTTGAGCAAATGGAGTTAATTGGAGTGCTTTTATCAGCATATATTTCATTGATACTAAATTTCATTATGCGTACGTCGGGATATCGGTTTTGGCTATGGCAAAAGATTCATAGAGAGTAAACACATTGCTTCTCTTTTACATTTTCTGTTGAAGATACTTACCAGAATTCTCTGTTGAGTAAAATTTAGAGTGCACAACTCTAAACTTACTAATGTTGGACCCAACACGTAAACAAATTACTAACACGTAAACAAAATACTTGTATTATACCCACAATAAAAAGACACTACAACACTTTCCAAAGACTACTCATAATTTGAAGAGAAATAGACACTCAATAGTAAGCTCACAACTTACACTCAAGACACTATACTCAAACTAAGAATACAATGACTTGTTTTTTGGATGCATAACCCAAATGCAAGGGAGGGTATTTATAGCCCTCACCATGAAAAACTACACCATACAAATATTAAATTAATAAATAATCCTAGCCATACATTATTATCAACTTCTACACACTTCTCCTAAAAAATCTACTTTCTACATCCTTCTACAATTTTCCTTTAGAATATCTTCCTTCCACATTTGTTGAGAAGCTTCCATTGTCTTGGCTTTGGATTCGGCTTTTATTTAACTTGGGCTAAAAAATAGATAAATTGGGTTTTGTAATGGGATGGGGTTGATTTTCAACACTACCCCTCAACACCAGCTCTTACTATTTGTACTGTGCCGAGCTGACCACGAAACATTTCGAACTTGACAGTGCTCAAGCCTTTTGTGAACAAGTCAGCAACTTGATCATCTGTCTTGATTTGCCTCATCTCGATTTCTTCTTGCAGAACCTTTTCTTTGATAAAGTGATAGTGCACTTCAACATGCTTAGTTCTTGCATGAAAGACTGGATTCTCCGCTAAACGAATTGCCGATTGATTGTCACAGTACAATGGAACTGAATAATCTACTTGTTGATGTAGATTATTCATCAGCTGTATCAACCATGTACTTTCTTGAGATGCCATTGCTGCTGCTCGAAGCTCGATACTCAGCTTCAGTGGTTGACAGTGATACTGTTGGTTGTCTCTTGCTACACCAAGAAATTGTTCCGGAGCCAAGCTAAACATACCTAGTTGTTGATCTCCTGGTGTAGTGATCTCCTGCATAGTCAGCATCACAGTAACCAACTAACTTGCACTCTTCACCTTTCTTGTACAAAAGACCATATTCAATTGTGCTCTTCACATACCTCAGTATTCGTCGTACTGCTTCCAAGTGAGGCTTCTATGGATTTTGCATGCACCGACTCATCACACAAACTGCATAAGAAATGTCAGGTCGAGTCAAGGTTAAGTAGATTAGACTACCTACCAATTGTCGATACATTGTTGCATCTTCCAAATATTTTCCTTCATGAGCACATATTTTGGCATTTGGTTCCATCGGCGTCGAAATCGGCTTGCATTCGAGCATTTCGAACCTCTTCAATAAATCTTTGGCATATTTTTGTTGATATAGAAATATTCCTTCTTGTGTGCGATCAACCTCTAGACCAAGGAAGTGCTTGAGTTGTCCAAGTTCCTTCATCTGAAAACGAACTGATAAATTCTCCTTCGTCCGAAGAATTTCTGCCTCATCGTCACCGGTTAGGATTAAGTCGTCCACGTACACTAGCACGATAGCTAGCTTACCTTCATTGGATTTGACAAACAAGCTAGAATCTGCAGATGTTACTGAATAACCACTTTGCGTTAGAAATTCAGCAATCTTACCATACCATGCCCTGGGTGTTTGTTTCAATCCGTAGAGTGCTTTCCGCAGCTTACACACATATTCAGGATGACCTTGGCTCTGAAAACCCATTGGTTGTATCAAGTACATCTCCCGATCCAGCTCTCCATGAAGAAAAGCATTTTTCACATCCATCTGCCACAAATTCCAATCTTTGTTGGCTGCAAGTGCAAGTAGGACTCGTACGGTTGTGAGTTTCGCCACTGGACTAAACGTTTCATCATAGTCTAGTCCATACTGTTGATAGAAACCACGAGCTACCAATTGTGCCTTGTACCTTGATGTGATTTTAATATAGTGGTAAAAGGGTTTGATTCTCGGACTTGTGAAGATTCGATTTTTAAACTTAATTTTTAATAACTAAAAATAAAACAGATTAAAGTAAGATGATTTAAAATTGATGGGAAGAACTAGGGTTAAGGATTCCACTTTTAACCAATAACTCAAGTGATAAAATCGTGCAATTCTTATATTCAGTTTAATCAAATTGTCGCCAAAGTTAGGTTTTTGAAAGAATAGTTGTAAATCGTAAGCATGAAACATCAAAAGCAGTCAACCCAGCATGACTCATCAAAACAAAACACAACTATTTAAGAAAAACCATTTTTTTCCATTTTAATTAAGGCAAATAATAATAAAAGAATTGTAAAATAAATAGATAAAATAGAAGTTACCACTTAATTATTGGAGAAAAAGCTTCCTCCGTCACCCCAGTGATGGTGATTAGCTCATTGTATTGGTAACACACTCAAAATATAGTTTCATTGCTCAAAAAGTGCTTACAATGGTTTAAAAGAAGTAACACAGAAGTTTGGATACGCTTATAAGCGTTACAATGGATGGTTCATAGTGTTACAGCAGAGAGAAAATGGAAAAAGAGAAAAGATCGGACCTAAAGTGTAGTAGAAGAACAACTGTTGAAGCAGCTTAAGCAGCGACTGAACAGGGACAGAATGAACGACAGTTCGCTGGCGCCTTATGTTCTTCAGTTGTTCTTCCTCTTCGACAGCAGCAGAAAACTTGGTTTTTCTGTCACCTTTTCGGCGATTCTCTGTGGCTTCTCCTCCCGATTCCTTGGATTTTCTTTGATATATATAGGGTAAGCAAACCCTAGGGAGTCTTCTAAAGTGATTGAAACTCCTAATTTTGATTCTACACATACTTCACATTTATGTTAATTATCCAAACTAAATTTAGGTATGCAGCCTATGCTAGCCAGTTTATGCATTGAATTATAGTTTACATGTCCAAGTCTACCATGCCAAATATTTAATGACACACAAACATAAGCAGAAAAATCAGTTTTATTCATTTCATCAGAGGTAACATTAAGTTTATAGAGACCCTCAGTATATAACCCTTACCCTAAGTGACAACAAATTTTTCCAGATTCAATTACAATTTTAAAACCCTTATCTAAAACACCACAAGAAATAAGGTTTTTGCAGATGTCCTGAACATGAAGAACTTCATTCAATGTGAGAGTCTTGCCAGAAGTGAGCTTCATCCCAACTTTGTTTTTTCCTACAACTTGTGTTGCAGATGAGTTACCCGTGTAGAATTTCTCCCCTTCCCCTACCTTCTGATAGGAGGTGAACATATCTTTGTTTCCACAGACATGCTTGGTAGCACCAGAGTCTACCCACCAGTCTCTCACATTGGTTACTTCAGACACCATACCAGAAAACTCGTTCTTCTTGTTTTCAATCAAATTAGCATTGTTTTTCTTATTATTAAAGTCCTTACGTTTTCTACATTGAATTTCCATATGGCCAGGAGTTCCACAAACATAACAAGCACCTTTAATTTTACCAATGCCATATTTTGGTTTCTGAAATATACCTTTCTTGTGAGGTCTAGGCTTAGGGTTGCGTTTTCTGGTCTCACCCTTTTTCAGTATTGAAAGACTTGTGTTTAATTACATGAGCCTTGTTGGACATGTCTCTTGCAGCAATACGTTCTTGTCTTTGGAGCACAGTAATTCTTCCACTTGAATCTTCTTACCCAAATCAACCATATTGGCTTCACCAGTTTCATGTCTCAATCTACGTTTGTATTCGGACCAGGAAGACGGTAATTTCTCAATCACAAAAAACACTTGAAAAGTTTCATCTATCACCATGCCTTCAGCAAGAATTTCATTGATAATACGTTGAATTTCAAGGAATTGATCAACCAAAAATTTGTCATTCGACATTTTATATTCCATGAACCTAGCTACCAAGAATTTCTTACTTCCAGCAGTTTCAGCTTGGCATTTTTCCTCTAAAGCAGCCCATAAATCAAAAGAAGAAAAATTTTCTTTTGCATTATAAAAGTCATACAATGCATCTTCTAAATAATTCAGAATATGGTTTTTAGCCATATACTTCAGCCTAACCCAACTTTCCAAATCCCTTTCATTTCCAGCATTATTCAAACCCTCATCAAAAAATTTCAGAACAAGTTCATCTGAAAACTCAGAAAAACCAACATCTTTGATTGCCATCTTTTGAAATCCTTCCCACTTAATTTTTCTGGTTTGTCAACATCATTTTTACCCATTTTTACAGAAGAAGTGATATTGTGTTAAGATTTTTGTGTTTGCAACAATAAAAATACTGTAAAAAAAGATGTTAACGTTAAAATAAAAACTCTGAATTTAAACACCGATTTGCGCACAAAGGACAGAGCCACCTGCTCAGCAAATTGTCCTTAACACAATAGTCCGCGGGTACTCCTAAAGAATGAGAGATGATATACCCCCACAACGAAGATGTGTTAAGGATAGAACTAGACCTTATGATTTGTATAAGCACAATAAAAATCACCAACTCAACGAAGTCGACATCAATAGAAGAAGGAAGGAAATGAACAAGCAAAGCGCATAACAAATCAAGAAGATGGGAAAAGATCTAGGGATAGTAGCCTGAGTTATTTTATAGGAAAAAAATAAAGACTGGTAGTAATGGCAATTGATGACAATTGATTCTCAATCAATTCCGTGCATGGAGCGCGGACAATAGAGATAAAACGGAAAGAAAAAAGGCAGTATTCAGAACAGCCATTACTGTAAGAGAAAAATTTTGGTAAGGAAAATACATTCTGCCGGGTCAGACGCCCCTTCCTCCATTAATCCAATTTGTTTTTCTATTTAAAATCAATTGGAAAATATATCAAAAGAATTTTGTCCAAAAAGATAAGTCTTGGTGTATCCGTCTTGAACTTATTGTTGCTTGTCGTTGTCGGTGTGGGTAATTGTTGGACTTTAGCTTTCGTTTTTCTCTTGTTTCCTTCTTTTTTTTTTTTTTTTTTTTTTTTTTTTTTTTTGTTAGTTTTCATTTGGTGGTCGCGTTGTCTTTCCTTTGTTGGTAAGTTGTAATTGTATTTCTTGTGTTGCTGGTTTTTAACTGTATGCCTTTTTTTAATAAAATCTTTTCTTCACCAATCAAAAAAAAAGTTGCATTGGTTTGTGCACCCAATCCAATAGGGTCCATCTAAACAAATGAGAAAAAAGAGTTTAAAGACCTAATTAATCAGAATTAGATATGGTAATGCTCACCCACCAATCACAAAGAGGATTACAATAAATTTTAAATATATGAACAATTACTACCTGAGATATTGCTTTGTTGCGTTATTTTATTATTGTAGAACCAACAGTTAGTGGAAAACCTAAAACAAAAAAATTGATAGCAGGTAGATGGTTCATTGAATGATATTTGAAACTTAAATCATCTAAAATCCCTATTCATTTATGGATGTATCTTCTGGTTTTCAATTTTTCCCTCTACTTAATTTTATAAATTTATCATTAATTCCGCATTGATTTCTTATGACATAGTATATGCTATAAATTCGATGATCACCTTGTGAAGAAACGCAATTACCACCTGAGATACTTCATCACTACACCATCGAAAAATTCCAAAAACAAGAGCTAAAATGAAGAAGTTTCAGATCACTGCTACTTATTTCTTCTTTGTGGTTGTTATATTGTTTTCGGCGTTTATACCTTTTGTTTATGGGTGTCGTCATGAAGATAGTCCCTGTGATATATTCCATTGGTGTTGTGGGAATTTGGTTTGTAAGAGATACTGTACTGCACCGTAATTTAATTATTAATTGATGTTAATTTTTTATGTTCTTAGTGGTTTTTTTACATATCCAATCATCTCCTGGGGTCTCTTTATTTTCTTACACTTTGTTTACATTAGTATTTTGGGGATTTGGTTTGTAAGAGATGGTGCATGGTAATTTAATTATTAATGAATATCTAATTTTTAAGTTTTTAGTGGTTTTTTTACATATTCAAACATCTTTGGGGTCTCTTTATTTTCTTACACTTTATTTACATTAGTGTTTGGCTTTGTGTCCTATCTCTCTCATTTGTTCTCTTTCCTTTCTGTTTGTAAAAAAGAGTGTATAAAGTTTGAAATGTAAAAATGATTATAAATTAAGTAGTGACCATATAAATACCCAAAATAAATAAAATTATGCAATGAAAAAGGTAAGATCTAGAAGCTAAAATAGTTTACAAGTAAACTTTTTTCAAGATGCAATATACAAAGTTATGGTACATAGGACCGACCAATTGTTGTAGCTCATAGATTATCGACAATTAAGAACGCAGGCATAATTGCATTACTTATAAAGAAAATCATCGTAGAGAAAGAAAATCATGATTATTTAATTGAAATTGAAACTTGAGTTTGTGTTACTTTAGTAGCTCTACACATGAGTAGAACTTAAACCACCACCATCCTACAAATTTTTCTCTCCAAATTTTTTCTGATATACTTTTTCTTTTACTTTACGAGTTTTTTTTCCTTTCATAAATTTTATATAGTTCTATGAGATTGTAGTAACGTTTTTTAAGTCTATGGACAAATGTTGGGTGATAAAGGAAGGAAGACTTCCCAGGAAATCACCAAATATTTTATGTCTTCTACAATACTTTGTGTTATAATTAAAGTGGATTTATTATTTAAAATTAATTTTGTTACTTAATATATCTTAAAGGGACCTAGGGTCACTAGTCCAAACTTGGGGTGAAAAAATTGAGTCATCCATTTTCACTTCTTAGTGAATGAGAAACCTTTGGTTTGTCCCATATTGGGCAAACCAAGGAGAAAGTTTATTCCTTATTACCACAAACGTTCTATATAAGGAAAAAGAACTAATGGATTGGATATGGACTTAGGAAATGGACTAGTGGGCAAATGCACACATGTGCGGTGCTTCGCACCGAAGCACCGCGGGCTTGCGGAGCTTGCGTGTGCTTTTGCGTGAGCCTTGGCGCGATCCTTGGTGCGACCATTGGCGTGAGCCTTCCGTGTGCCTTGCGAGTGCCTGCAAGTGCATACGTGTACCCATCAATGATCCAACGGTTTTATATTTTAATTCTATACATTAAATATTTTACCGTTTTGTATTTATAATTAAATAAACAAAATCTTTTAATTAAATATCTCGAATTAAATATGTTTAATTAAATGAATTTTGACCGTTTGAAAAACTCAACAGTCTTCTTCTTCTTTAAAAGAAAAACAAAAATCATATTTTCACTTATTCAAGTCGCAGCCACTGACTTGACGACTTTTCCCCTCTTCTTGCTTTGTATGCGCACTAGTTTATTTTCATCTTCTTCTACTGTTAAGTTCACAACGGGCCAACGAGTCTTGCTCACTGGGTTGGTATCAGGTGGTTTTATCCTGAATTCGATTTGTCATCTCTAAAGGTATAGCAACACTTTTCCAAAGGTGTACCTGACAAATATCGAGTTAAGGGAAGTCTGTTGAACAGGCGACTCCATCTCTCTGTGCTTGTGTGATTGTCTGAAATGTGTTATCTGTTCTAACGCTTAACTCTTTTCAAGCTTCTTTTTGGTTTGTTCACTGTTACAGGAATATTCTCCAACATTCTTAACTCGATAATTGTTTAATTTAAAAATTTTACTTCTGTAACAACGGTGAAGACTGATGTTGACAGACCTCAGAAGTTTTCTGGAAAGGACTTCAAGAGATGGCAGTCAAAGATGTTATTTTTCCTGAGTTTCCACATGCTAGATGATATGGTTCTGAAGCCGTTTGATGAGTCTCTGAATGAACCTGAAAAATTACAGGACTTAGAAAGTTGGAAGAGAAGTAATTACATGGCCAAAAATCATATCTTAAACTGCCTAGAAGATGCTTTATATGATTTTTACAATGCTAAAGATAATTTCAATGCTTACAATTTATGGACTGCACTACAAGATAAATATGAAGCAGAAACAACAGGAAGTAAAAAATTCCTGGTTACACGTTTTCTGGAATATAAAATGATGAATGATAAATCAGTGGTTGATCAGTTTCTGGAGATGCAAAAAATTATTAATGAAATAATTGCTGAAGGAATGGTTATTGACGAAACATTTCAAGTTTCTGTTGTTATTGAAAAATTGTCAAATTCCTGGGCTGAATACAAGAGAAGACTAAGGCATGAAACTGGTGAAATTTTCATGGTAGAATTGGGCAAGAAAATCCAAGTTGAAGAATTGCTGTGTTCAAAGGAAAAGAATGTTTCTTCTGCAAGAGACATGTCAAACAAAGCTCACGTTAAAACACAAATTTGCTAATCTAAGTCTGGACCACAACAAGCGCAAGCCTGGCCCGCATAGAAAAGGTACCTTTCAAAAACCAAAATCTGCTATTGGTAAAACTAAGGGAGCGTGTTATGTTTGTGGTGTGTCTGGCCATATGGCAATTCATTGTAGAAAACGTAAAGATGTGAATTTTAAGAAAACAAAGGTAAATTTAGTTGAAAGTAGTAAAAATGAGTTCACGGTGTCTGAGGTTAACTTAGTTACCAATGTGAGAGACTGGTGGGTAGACTCTGGAGCTACCAAACATGTCTGCGGAAGTAAAGACATGTTCACCTCCTATCATACGGTAGGAGAAGGAGAAAAACTCTATATGGGTAATTCATCTGCAGCACAGGTTGCAAGAAAAGGAAAAGTTTCGTTGAAGCTCTCCTCTGGGAAAATCCTCACATTGAATGAAGTTTTACATGTACCATACATCTGCAAGAATCTCGTTTCAAGTGGTGTGCTAGATGATAACGGCTTTAAGATTGTATTTGAGTCTGGGAAATTGATTATCACTAAGGGAAAGGATTTTGTGGGAAAGGGCTATAAGGATGAAGGCCTATACAAATTATCTGTAACCTCTGTTGAAGTTAATAAAATTGATTCTTCTTATGTTTTTGTCTCATTGAATATCTGGCATGGTAGACTTGGTCATGTAAATTATAAATCAATGAACAAATTGGCAAACTCTGGCTGCATTCCAAAATTAAATTTGGAATATGAACATAAATGTGAAGTTTGTATAGAATCAATATATGCAAAGAAGCCCTTTAAGAAAAATGTCCACAGAAATACTAATCCCTTAGAGTTAATTCACTCAGACTTAGTTGATATGAAATCAATCCAAACCAGAGGTGGTAAAAAATGGTTTGTCACTTTCATAGATGATTGTACTAGATACTGTCATATTTACTTGCTTAAAGGAAAAGTTGATGCTTTAGAAGCATTTAAATTATATAAATTAGAAGTAGAAAACCAATTGAACACCACAATTAAAACCATTAGATCTGACCGTGGGGGTGAATATGTAATCCCTATAGGAGACTTTTGTGCACAACATGGCATTATTCATGAGGTAACTCCTTCTTATTCACCACAATCTAATGGAGTGGCTGAACGGAAAAACCGAACCCTTAAGAAGATGATGAATGCCATGTTAATCAGTTCAGGACTACCGGCGAACTTGTGGGGGGAGGCCGTCCTCTCATCTTGTTATATCCTGAACAGAGTTCCCCTTAAAGGATCATCAAATCACCATATGAATTACGGAAAGGAAAACAACCCTCTTATGGATACCTCAAAGTGTAGGGGTGCTTAGCCAAGGTCTTTATTCCTCCACCTAAGAGGACTAAAATAGGACCTAAAACAGTTGACTGTGTCTTCATAGGATATCCCGAACACACCACTGCATATATGTTTATGGTTGTGAGTTCTGAAAACTCAGAAATTGGTGTGAACACCATTATGGAATCTAGGGATGCTATATTTTGAAAATGTGTTTCCGTTGAAATCTGAATCTCGCATGATATGTGATGATCCCCTAGATGTCCCTTCTTCTAGCCATATTTCACCGATAGAAGAAGATGAATCTGTTTATGAACCTAGAAGAGGCAAAAGACTTAGAATAGAAAAATCTTTTGGGCCAGACTTCATAACCTGTTTAGTTGAAACTGATCCACAAACCTACAAAGAGGCCATGACTTCGTCTGAAGCTCCATGGTGGAAAGAATCCACTATTAGTGAGATAGATTCTATTGTTTAGAATGAAACCTGGGAGATAGTAGATTTACCTCCAGGCTACAAACCCATAGGCTGTAAATGGATCTTCAAGAGAAAACGTAAGGTAGATGGAACTGTGGAAAAGTATAAAGCTAGACTAGTAGCTAAGGGCTATAAACAAATAGAAGGTGTAGATTTCTTTGACACTTATTCACCTGTCACTAGAATTACTTCCATTAGGATGCTAATTGCAATCGCTGCAATTCATAACCTAGAAATACATCAAATGGATGTAAAAATTGCGTTCCTAAATGGTGAATTAGATGAAGAAATTTATATGGACCAACCCAAAGGCTTTGTAGTGAAGGGCTATGAAAACAAAGTATGTAGAATTAAAAAGTCTTTATATGGCTTGAAACAAGCACCGAAACAATAGCATAAAAAATTTGATCATGTAATGTTCTCTAGTGGATTTAAAATAAATGAAGCTGACAAATGTGTGTACAATAAATCTATAAATGATTCCTGTGTGATTGTATGCTTGTATGTTGATGATATGCTTATACTAGGCACAACATTAGAAATCATTAATTCCACTAAGAACATGTTGAGTGAGAACTTTGACATGAAAGACTTAGGTCCTGCTGATGTAATCCTAGGGATGAAAATTAGAAAGGAGTCTAATGGATTCAGTCTTAGTCAATCTCATTATGTTGAATCAGTTCTTAAGAAATTTAACCAGTTTGATAGTAAACCTGCAAGTACTCCATTTGACCCTTCTTGCAAACTCAAGAAAAACAAAGGCAACGGAGTCTCGCAACTTGAATATTCACGAGTCGTAGGAAGTCTGATGTATTTAATGAACTGCATATGACCAGACATTGCCTATGCTGTGAGTAGACTAAGTAGGTATACCTATAATCCAGGACATGAGCATTGGGATGCACTTTTCAGAGTGTTGAGGTATCTTAAATACACTCTAAACTACCGTTTGAGTTATGAAAGACACCCCCTTGTTCTTGAAGGATACTGTGATGCAAACTGGATAGCATACTCAGAGGAGTCTAAGTCTAGGAGTGGATACGTATTCATTCTAGGCTGTGGATCAGTGTCTTGGAAGAGTTCCAAACAGACCTGTATCGCTCGATCCAATATGGAATCCGAGTTTATTGCGTTAGATAAAGCAGGAGAGGAAGCCGCTTGGCTAAGATATTTTTTAGAAGACATTCCTCTCTGGAATAGGCCTGTGCCAGCTATATCTATACATTGTGTTAGTCAAGCTGCAATAGCTAATGCTAAAAACAGCAACTATAACGGAAAATCTATTCATATTAGGAGAAGACACAATTCTCTAAAACAACTAATCTCAACTGGCGTGATTTCTGTTGACTTTGTGAGGTCTAAGGAGAATATCGCGGATCCTTTGATGAAAGGCTTGTCCGAGGAGATAGTTAATAATGCATCGAGGGGGATGGGACTTAAGCTCATAAATTAAAACTTTCCATGAAGGATACTCAACCTTGCTGACTGGAGATCCCATGATCAAGGTTTTGAATGAGATAACTAATTTGTGGCGGGTAAAAATTAAACACTATCAGGGAATTATTTTCTCTGTCCCTTCCCTATGGTGTAGACGTGATAGTGTGACTGCATGTGAGGATGACTTATAATAAAGTCTTAATGAGTTCTATAGTTTCAATTTAAGATTGAAATGTGGTGTAACAGTTAACACTCTTGATAGAACTCACATATCTGAATGAGGAAGTGGGTCGCTTCCTATGAGAATTGAGTTGATTCTCTATAGGTTTCTGAGAAACGGGATATGTCCAGGGCCAAAACGGATACAATGGCGTGAACTTAACAGCACTCTTGAGAGATATCTCGCGTAAGGAGCTATTGATGAATTACACCAAACCATGGCAGTTCAAGACATCGCGTTCACTGTCCATCAAGTAGTTCCGGTACTTCTCAATAAGCAGAGGTTCAATTCCTTATAGACATTTTTTGCTTAAGAGGTATTTCTCGTTTTCCGGTTTTCTGATTTATCGCTTTCTTCATTCATGTGGGGATTGTTAGAATTAAAAATGGATTTCTTACTTAAAATTAATTTTGTTACTTAATATATCTTAAAGGGACCTAGGGTCACTAGTCCAAACTTGGGGTGGAAAAATTGAGCCATCCATTTTCACTTCTTAGTGAATGAGAAACCTTTGGTTTGTCACATATTGGGAAAACCAAGGAGGAAGTTTATCCTTATTACCACAAACGTTCTATATAAGGAAAAAGAACTAGTGGATTGGATATGGACTTAGGAAATGGACTTAGGAAATGGACTAGTGGAAATGCACCAAGGGACGCGGGCTTGCGGAGCTTGCGTGTGCTTTTGCGTGAGCCTTGGTGAGAGCCTTGGTGCGACCCTTGGTGTGACCCTTGGTGCGACCCTTGGTGCGAGCCTTGGCGTGACCGTTGGCGCGAGCCTTGGCGTGACCGTTGGCGTGTGCCTTGCGTGTGCCTTTCAAGTGCCCGCGAGTGCATACGTGTACCCATCAAAGATCCAACGGTTTTATATTTTAATTTTATACATTAAATATTTTACCATTTTGTATTTATAAAATTAAATCAGGTTAAATAAAAAAAATCTTTTAATTAAATATCTCGAATTAAATATGTTTAATTAAATGAATTTTGACCGTTTGAAAAACTCAACAGTCTTCTTCTTCTTTAAAAGAAAAACAAAAATCAGATTTTCACTTACGCCAGTCGTAGCCACTGACCTGACGACTTTTCCCCTCTTCTTGCTTTGTATGCGCACTAGTTTATTTTCATCTTCTTCTATTGTTAAGTTCACAACGGGCCAACGAGTCTTTCTAACTGGGTTGGTATCAGGTGGTTTTATCCTGAATTCGATTTGTCATCTCTAAAGGTATAGCAACACTTTTCCAAAGGTGTACCTGACAAATATCGAGTTAAGGGCAGTCTGTTGAACAGGCGACTCCATCTCTCTGTGCTTGTGTGATAGTCTGAAGTGTGTTATCTGTTCTAACCCTTAACTCTTCTCAAGCTCCTGTTTGGTTTGTTCACTGTTACAGGAATATTCTCCAACACTTTGCTACAGCATAAGTCTTTTTTTGTTTTTTGTGTTTTTGCAGGAAACTTAGAAAGTTTTTTGTTTTTTGTTTTTAGTGGTTCTTTTACATATTCAAACATTTTGGGGTCTCTTTATTTTCTTACACTCTATTTACATTAGTGTTTGGGTTTGTATCCTATCTCTCTCATTTGTTCTCTTTCCTTTCTGTTTGTAAAAAAGAGTGTATAAACTTTGAAATGTAAAAATGATTATAAATTAAGTAGTGATCATATCAATACCCAAAATAAATAAAATTATGCAATGAAAAAAGTAAGATCTAAAAGCTAAAATAGTTTACAAGTAAACTTTTTTCAAGATGAAGTATACAAAGTTATGGTACATAGGACCGACCAATTGTTGTAGCTCATAGATTATCGAGAATTAAGAACGCAGGCATAATTGCGTACTTAAAAAGAAAATCATCGTAGAGAAAGAAAATCATGATAATTTAATTGAAATTGAAACTTGAGTTTGTGTTACTTTAGTAGCTCTACACATGAGTAGAACTTAAACCACCACAATCCTACAAATTTTTCTCTCCAAATTTTTTCTGATGTACTTTTTCTTTTATTTTACGAGTTTTTTTTCCTTTCATAAATTTTATATAGTTCTGTGATAAAGGCAACAGGACTTCCCATGAAATCACCAAATATTATATGTCTTCTACAATACTTTGCTACAATATAAGTCTTTTTTTGTTTTTTGTTTTTTTCAGGAAACTTAGAAAGTTATATGGCATGGTAGATTGGAAGGCACGACAAATTGGAAGATTGTTTATCTACTAATAAAGTTCAGGAAAAAACAACGAATGAGGGACATAAGAAAGTGTCTAGAAATATATGTATATATAAATTTAGAAGTTTTGAAAAATACTATAACAGACTATCCTAACGGAAATAAGATTTAGAACAATCCCCAGCTATATAATATTATTCTTCCAATTAAAAATATTGTGATTAACAATGATATAATTTGAATCCGATATAATATAAAAAAGAATATTACTGGTTCGGCTGATTAATACCTGAAGTATGGACAATTTATAACACTAACTTCTTAACCGACGATGGTTCAGTTTCCGCTGGAAATCTATAGCCATGAATAGTATTAATACGACCTTAATTATCGTCATCTCCATTACCTAATGATCTTAATTATTCAAAGATTCACATTCAATATAACGAGTAAGACGGGATCCGATGGAAATTATTTTTATA
>JAJJMC010029605.1:0-43494 GCA_023531435.1 Papaver californicum
ATTTACTTTATATTTGCGCATTATAATTGCCAGAGTTAGAATTAAAGCAAACACACTTGTACGTTAACAACATCTTGGATCGATCTATTTAATATATTCTTTGACCGGAATTTAGATTATATCCAAGATCACCTTGTTGAAATAATCTTAAATCTCTACTGATCAAAAAGTTATACAAGGTATGTCTGATACAGATTATGAAAAATAATTGGTGGTGTGCTCAGTACCCTCGTCTTTTCAGGTATGTCAAGCTTGTTGTCAATGTTAGTTGACCAAAATTATTTCTTGATTTATTGTCTACTAAAGTCAGTCTCGGACTAGGATTATATTTAGGTAGTTAAATTTCAGAAATCATCGAATACTCTTGGGCCTTGGAGATTGAAGACTGGACACTTCTGTAACCACTGAATTCTGGGGAGTTATTCATGCCTTTAGAATCGCCAAGGCTCAAAATATAAGAATAATTTGATTTAAGTGTGACTCAATACACTTCATTCTTTCTTTGTCTAATTTTTCGTTGGAGCCATCGAGATTGTACGTCTTTTCTAAAGGCAATACAATTTAGATATTCTCACATATACAGGGAAGGGAATATTGTTGTGGATGAATTAGCTAAATGAGGAGCAAATAATAATGTTTCACAACGGTGGAATGAACCCCGGTTTTCATCAGACCTTCAATGGAAAAATATAGATATCCTTCTCCTACTTATAGATTTCGATAGTATGTAATCTTTTTCCATTCTTTTCTCCAGCTCTCTTCTTTTCTCTAGCGGTAAGGTCTAATCTCCCTCTAATTCTTTTCTTTTTTTCCTTCTTTTTTTTTGATTCAAATATTTTTATTTTTCCTTTATTATTAATAAAATTACTCTCTTTAGAATTCTGAGGGGATAATTTTAAGAATTAAATTTTGTTACTTTGTGCAATATACTATATGCAAAATTTTAATTAGTTTTGCTAGTTATTTTAATTATCTCAAAGATTTATTAAATTCCCGTTATACAAATCAAATGTCGCAAAAGTATTTTATCTAGGAACCACAAAAGATTTATTAAATTCTTAATTATTTTTTAGACACAATACGACAAAGCACATCTTCTAGCACGACATAACACAACACGATATGTTTTAACTTCTGGCACAACATGTAACATGGCACACAACACGTTAAATACGCCACTTAGTATGCTTGGTTGTGCTAGGCCGAAACATGTTATACCTTCAGAGGCATTTGCTAAAATAAATCTTTGCATTAGCTATTTTCCTAACATGACTAATTAAGTTTTCCATACTTCTGTTGGCCCATGGTTACCAAACTAATTGGTCGTTGCACATATCAATTTGCAAGATGCATTACATGCGTAAGAAGCCCATTGAGTGGCCGTGTGACGACATTACTAATTAAGTAAGAAAAACAAATCAAAAATGAAGAGAAAAAGAAAAATCTGAGGGAACACACCGGATTAACTTCTCATTGAGAAATGCCGTAAACCATAAAAAAATTGAGTCGAAATTGTATCCTTCTATTATTCAATTTTATTACATCATTTTTTTATTTCTCACGCAACTTTTTTGTTTTTTGGGCATTGTCACTCAACTCTTATTCTTGAATTTAGCTTGTTAACATTAACTTGATACGTTTTTAGCCATACCAAGATTGAACAAGTTCCCATTCGTTATACAGTCGATAAAGTCCATCACGACGTCCTGCATACTGACAACCACCCTCGCAAGACTTATCTCTTTTCTCGTTAAAGACCTGATACCCTTGTTTAATCCAAGCTCGACTCTCATTATCAAACCATGCAAAATTACAGGAATAGTATGTTTTCCCGATAAACTTGAGCCTAAATTTCCAAAACCAACCCTGATGAAGAGGAATATGTACTATACCACGATCTACACCATCCTCCGAAAAACAGTGTACAATCAAATCAGGGACACCGTCAATTTCGTTGGCGATTTCCATCTCAACATAGCCAAAGTTTTCTTCGTTTTGGTTCGCAACTTTCCCAGTAACATTGCCAAAGTTTTCTTCAGTTTGGTTCGCAACTTTCACTGTAACTTCGCCAATGTTTTCCTTAGATGATAAACACTCGCGAAATAATACTGCAAACAAAAGGAAATAAGCAAATACATAGATAGCCTTGCTATTTCTAAGACTAGCCATTTTTTCCAACTGAGGATGATTGTCTAGCTGTGTATGCATCTCCATATTTATACCCAAACAACAAAACTACATTTACATCTTACACACCTTCATCTGGAAAAGAAAATCTCGTTAGGATTTCTTCATCAATGTTTTCAAAATCTAATGTGGATTTTTTGTCTTTTGTTTTGCATTAAATTTGTGATGAAAGATACATGAATTTTGAGTATTGCATTTCTTATTTTTTATGTTGCGGGCGTATGAAGAGTTTCCACCCAAAGTGGCGGCCTGGCGGGTATGCAAAAGCAGCAAACATCATGTTATGGGACAGTAAATACATTTGGGCATCCATGTAGACCAGTTGCAGTGACCGGCCGATGACTGATCGATTCAAGGCCAAAACAAAAAGGTCAACTACTCCATACATAGATTCGCTTAGGATTTTTGGTATTTGACTGGTATCGTTTAGTTTACATTTGTTGCCTTTTTATCCGAAATTTCTTGTGCAACCAGCGGTTTCTATTTAGAAAAAAAAAATTTAATGAACCGTCACACACAAACAACACCAAAGTCCAAACCGCCTTTCACATACATTTTTTATTTGTTTTTTTATCGTATTCAGTTTAGGATCCACCGCTCCTCAAAAAGATTCATCATTCTTTCTTGGGGCAATTGGGAATATGTCCCAGATTTAAATTATCAGTTGAGGATATGTCCAATAACGGTCGAAATTAAGGGATATGTTCCAGCCGTTCATTTTTTCCGTTAAATACATATTTTAGACAGTTATGCCCTTGATCAACTTCATATTTTTCCGTTAAATCAACTCTCGCTTCCGTCAATCAATCACCATCATGATCAACTTCATGAATCCGGGATATATTTTTAATTTCCCCTCTTTTTAACCATTAAATGTTTTATGTGTGAAGGGCATAACTGTCTAAAAATATATATTTAACGGGAAAAATAGACGGCTTGGACATATCCCTTAATTTCGACCGTTACAGGACATATCCCTTAATTGCTATTCAAATCCGGGATTTATTTTCAATTTTCCCTTTTTTCTTTTAGATTATTTTAGAGATTTGACGGTTTTGGAGTGGTTTTTGGGACGATCCACCCAAAATAAAAAAATGCCCAAAAATAACTAGCCAGCAGTGCTGTGCATAGATGATACATATACGTATAATTGGAGCTATGGCTGCAAAAATATGTAGCTCTGGTTCGAAGATGCATAAGTATAATCTACCCTTACCACAAACACAGAGGGAGATCCGGCCTTACTTACATACGGAGGAAGATCCTGCATTACTTATCGAATGTTAACCATGTATATGCATGTCTTTCTCTTACTCCTAAAATGGAAATGCTACCAAGTACCAACTGATACATAGCTTAGTTATGTCTGCCTTCTTTTAGATGTATAACAAAGCTACTATAGAGAGAGCTTCAAGAGCTAGTGCAATATTATACTGACTCCGTATCAAGAAAATTGATATTTAATTTTTTCAATTTATTCTATTTTTAGATAAATGAAGAAGTGAAAGTATCATTTTTCTTTAGTAATACATATGCAGATAGTATCCTTCACTAACACTAGTTATCTAGCCAGTACTGAATGCAATATTGCAGTGTACGAAGCAAATTTCAAAGGCACTGCTAATAATGGCTCGTGAATTCAATCATCATGAATGCTATAAATCTACAGACGAATTTAGACTACTACCTAGCTAGCTATTCAGATGATCAATCAATACTGTGTGCTTTTGTTCTTTTTTTGCAACTTGTCATGTACATATAACATATCTATCCATAATTCATGCACAAGACAAATGATTATTTCTAACATTACACTCCTAACAGGTAAACAAATGATTGTTGAATTGCTACACGGATCTAGCATAGTTATCTGTATATGATCAGTTATGGACCTGATGGTGCTATTACATACTAACCCCCAAGATATAGCTAATCTACCTAGCTAGGGCTCTAGGCTTTCAAATTAAAGGAAAGGTTTTTGTTTTTTAAGTGCATGTTAGTAGGACCTGACTAGTATTACACCATTTATATTTTGGTGGTTATCTATTTTCTTAGCTAATACGACATTAGTTATGAGTGTAAACCGACCCATCCGAAAAACATCACACAACATCCTAATTCGATCTGAAATCCGAACGGATGTAGTCACTAGTTGATTAATTATGCAATGAACATAACAAGTAGACATATAAGTATGTTTTTATGTGTCCCCTCATCCTTAGATTTTTCATCATGATCAGACAATATCTTAAGAACCATAAGTAAAACACCCTGCAAGTAACAGAAAACTATTGAGAGATGATGATTAAGAGAGTGAATCTCAATAACAAAATTCAAACGAACAGTAATGAGTTGTTTTCATCAAACAGGTTATTCCATATGTACATATATTATAACCACACCCAAGAACAGTATATATGTTTTTCACAAATTTATATATATATATATATATATGTATCTCTAGCTCTCTGTCTAATTTACAATCAAACCTTAATTAATTTTCTTCTATAGCTCATATATTGTACTACTGTATGTAAATGCATGTAAACCAATAGTTGTTTATAAACTTTGATGATTATCACTTATCACCACGGCCATGGTCACACTATATTGTTTCTGTTCCTTTCCGTTTCCTTTTTTTCGCATCGCTGGATCGAGTTTGTATGTTTGTATAGATTTTTTTGTGATGTAAAAAATCAAAAGGATCCATCAAGTTTCATAGATATCAGCGATTTTCTGCATAAGCTGTACCTGCGTATTAAGACACTTAATATAGTGAGCAGTTTCTTCCAATAAGCTGCAAAAATCCATGGCATCTCCTCCTGGAACAAGTTTTCGTAGCTTATCAGCTCGGTTTTCCGATCCCTCAACCCCATTAAAATCATCAATCTTGCTTGGTTTAATCTTCTTCTCTTTATTCATCCTCGTTTTAATCTTCCCAATCTTGTTATTCCCCTTACTATCAATAACTCTTTGTCTAATCAAAACACGGTTTCTAACTTGGTTTCGATGTTTCAAAAGGATAGCACGACTCCAAGATCTTCTAGACCCAATAGTTGCTGCCATAGATGTATCAGCTGCACGCTTAATTCTCCGGCTACATTTTTTCCGACTTTGGACTGATGATGATGATTCAACCGGTGTAGCCATTTTTATTCTGGTTAATGCCCTCAGAAAACGAACAGCGAATTGCGTCTTACGCGAAGAAGAATTCCGATTTAAAGACACGCTGCTTTGTTGATTCATCATCAAAATAATTCAATCAAAAGAATTATACTACCAAAATGGTTGTCTCCAACCAAAAGTGAAATGAAAAAGAGAAAGCAAGAAGATATATGATGGACTATATATACTTAGGGTTCTTGAAGTTCCTAATGAGGTATACTCCTACTATATATGTGAAAAAGAGAGAGAATTATAGTACTTGTGAGAGAGCAGAGATTTTCTTCTGACACAATTGGGTCCTATTGTCAGAGAGACAAAAGGTAAAATTAAAACCAGTTTCTGACACAAAGTATCAATTAAATTAAAACACCCTTGTTTTCTCCAAATTGATTTTTTTTTTTTTTTTTTTTTTTTTTAAATTTGTAATGGTATAGAAGAGAAGAATAGGAGGGGGGATTAACAAGGATTAGAGTCTAGAGGAGGAGATGAAGAAAGTGAGGAGGAGGAGAATATGAAACTTGGGAATGAAGTGAGAAGGCTAAAGGGGGGTTGGAGAAGTGGGTTAGTGGGCCCACCAAGAGGACCAACCACCACATGATAGCACATGGTTAGAATGACCCTAATTGGCACTGAGGGGACCTTTTCTTTTCTGTTTTTTCTTTAATTAAGTCATTAATCTGCTTTATTAGTTGATAATTTCAATTTTGTTTAATGGTTTTCTTTTATTTAAAGTTTTAAACAATGACGGCTGACTGCTAATACACTGTATTTTTCTCTACTTATAACTCTAACAATATTCCATTCCATCATCACAGCTTGATTCTTTATCATGCTACCTAAACTATATTCTTTAACTTACGCCCTACAACTGTCGTATTTGGGGAGTAGATATAAAGGGTCCATGACTCCATTGCTTATATCTAATCGTGTCAAGTGTTGGCCCAACAATTAAAAAGTGAGGAAAAAAAAATGTTATTGCTAATAAAATTGCTAAGCGTGTAAGAAAAATATATCTTAACACAAAAATGATGGTCAATTTATCTATCTAAGTTTCAAACAAACTTTAGAAGCTGAATATGCATGTACTAATTAATCATAATCGATACATTTTGTTCTTATCAAAAACAAATAAATAAAATAATTATTGACACTTAGTTTTAATTGGACGAAGAGTACAAAAGAGTGACCAATCCTTTATCTTGGTTTATCATCATTGCATGTAGTCCGGTATAAAAAAAGTCAATAAAATGGTGGAGTCGGGATTGAAAATAAGAACGGTAAACCAAAAGCCAATCATAAAAACACAATATGAACAAAAGGGCAGATCAAGAGGGGTTTTGTGTAAAAATTATGTGTAATTAGGCTTTTGAAAACCAATTGCCCACACTTTGTCCTTGCTTAGTTCTGCCTGTGTTGTGAATCTATTGTGTTGTTAACATGCGGAGAATGGTTGTAATTTGTTTGTGATCTTAGTAAGGATTTCTCCCCTCATATAACCTTACAAATATCCTCCATACTACATAGAATCATTTCTGTGGGTACAATACAAATCTTGGAATTAATCATCTATCTAGAACTACCTACTTCTAACTCTATAAAGAGGTGATGTTAGAACACCTATTTCTAGCTCTCACGTAATCTCTTTGGACCATTTTTGTTAGATAGCGATGGCTGCAGCTATACTGTACATAATTGCCAAAGAAAAATCAGAAGAATCGAATGTCGAAGCGCTAACTCTTCGGCCGTGGCCGTCCTTTGCATAATTCTCTTCCAAAGGAATCTAGTCGGTACAAATTCTACGCAACATCTTAAAATTTTATCGACCAAAAAAATAAAATAATTCCCTTTTTCTATAGACTTTTATTTTATTTTCCAAATATAATTTCATTAAACTATAAATTTAAATTATTAAATATAAAAAAAGAAAAGAAAATTCTGCCTAAAAGAAACAGAAAGAGACACAAGACAAAAGAAGCATATCAAGATGCACGCTCAACCAGCATTAAATTCTTTATTTTTAGAAAGGATTTAGTTGAATTGATTAAAGATCACAAATTGTGGTGTCCACCAATTAATGTCAATCAACTTATATTAAATCTCATCAAATTAGACCACTTAACCAACTCACATAATAATGCTATTGCTCTCTCCATGCAAAGACAATGGATGATCGAAAATCCACATGTTTGTTTATGATTCGTCTGTCGACATTACATCATGTTTATTTGATTGGTAAGCCCGACCACAAATGCATGCCCAGACACATCCCCTTTCAACTTCAAAATCTATAGTGTGTGCGAGAGAGATGGTGCGAATTTGAACTCCGGTCCTGAGGTAGTTTGTAAGGGATGCCTATGGCTATGTTGCATCTCCCCGACCCCTACTAATTCAGTTCCAATTAAAGAATAAAATGAAGAAAATAACACAACTTACCATAGCTATGAAAGGTGTAAAAAATGACGTGCGTCGCGTCTGCACATGATACGGTTTGATAATACGAGTATTGCATACTAAGTACAATATGTATAATTACACGACGGCAGTGCATAACACAACATGCTCATAACAGTCTATTTTTGAGATTTTCTGAGTCGATAAGAGTTTGATAAGACATGGATAAACTTCCAACATCTTTTGTCCCTCTTTACCTAAATTCATGACATATTAGTGGGGACTGGGGAAATTATTGAACAAGCTCGAAAAGGAAAGGGAGGGAATAGATTGAAGAGCCGTTCATGTCAAAAAAAAAAAAAAAAAAAAAAAAAAAAAAAAAAGTGTGCTGAGGCCTCATTCCTCCCACAGATCAAATTGAAGTCCTACATCTGATAAGCTAAATCTTAGCATCAAAAGAAATGGGGCGAGAGAGGCTCGAACTCTCGACCTCAGGATTACTCAATATAGCTATGAGACCTACGCGCTAGCCAACTGCGCCACCGACCCATGTTGTTGATTGATTAAATCCCAAATATACCATCAGAAATGAGGGCCTTTAACAAGTGACATTATGGAAAACGAAAGGACTCAAACGAGTAGCCTTTCTTTGTTTAAGAATGAGATGATGGATGAGAGTTGAGATAATTTTTAGTTAAAATGTCATTTCAATCTTGTTAGAGCGTCCACAATCGTCGACTAAATCGACGATCAAAGATTAAAAATAATCGATAGTCGACGAAAGTGAGCCACAGTCGTCGATCATATTTAGTATTTGATCGACGAAAATTACTGTTCCAGATTAAATCTGATCGCTGATCGACGACTAAAGCTTATAGTCGCGCGTAATCTTAAGGTCTCGCCTGTGAAGAGACGACGGACCAGCATCTCGCTTAAAAACACGGGACATTTCGCTCAAAACTTGGCGAGATACTAAGGCCTCGCTTGGAGTAAGGCGAGATGCTAAGGCCACGCTTGAGATGGCATGAGTTGGGCGACTTGCTAAGATTTCGCTTGGTGGTGGGCGGGATGCTAAGGCATCGCTTGGGGTTGGGCGGTACCTCAAGGCGTCGCTCAGTCCATTTCCTAGCGAGATCTTGTGCTTCCGCTTGGCGTCGGGCGATACCTCTGCATCTCGCCCGGCTTCAATTTTCACACGAGTTTTCCGCACGATACACAGACGAAATACTAATGTTTCGCTTAGTTAGTGGGCGAAATGTTGGGATATCGCCTGTATGTTTTTTTTTGTAGGCGTTAGAGCAGTATCTCGCTTTGTACCAGGCGATATCCTGCTACTTCGCTTACGTTCAAGCGATGTCCTAGGCCCTCGCTTGATCATACCCCGTTGTTTTTAGGACGGATCAAAGATTAAAAAATCTGATCTTTGATCGTTTAGTATAGTCGCACCATTGGAGATGCCCTTAGAAGCTTAAAGTCACCGATTAGAGCTACTCCCACTAATTAATTACATATGCGGACAGTGGCGATGTTATTATCTTTGTGGGGCATAAAAAAGTTGCTTACACACATTGAAGAATTAAGTTTAACTTAATGCAAGAAACATATCTTGAATTTGAGTTTGTATCAATCCAATAAACATCAAAATTAAATTTAACTTAATGCATCAGGGTGCTTTCCATCCCTCAGCACTATTTGATATTTGAATGTTTTTTAGAACTGAGTCAGAACTAGTCTCAAAACATATATAGTCATCTGAATTTTTCAGCGAGGATGGAGACCAGAAATTTAAATGTATCTGAATTGCTAACGGATTTTGTAGACTAATGTTGCATTTGTCCTGGATGATTCCCATGAATCTTTCCTTCTAGATTAACCAATATTTAGTAGCGACCACTTTAATAACATTATTATTACTTGAACCTGCAATCTAGTTGGAGTATAACTCCATGAAAAGCAATTTTAAGATCAAATTAAGATTTAGACCTGCAAAAGGGGATAACATCCATATTGACTTAGCATATGAGCATTAAAAAACGATGTTCAATAGACTCACATAGATGGTTACAGAAAACACAGTGCATATTTATGTCTTTTATGAATTGGCCTGGCTTTTTCCTATTTGGTAATGCATTATGAATGCATTTCCATAAGAAAACTTTAATTATTTGTGAAACATTTAGTTTCCAAAAAGTTTCCCAGAACATGTAGATAAAATTATAACATCTACAGGATTATGCGGTTTTTCATACAATGATTTAACAGAGAACTCCCCATTAATAGTTAACGACCCTCTTAGTCTATCATTTTTCAGTATACCATCTGAATTGGTGTAAATTCTAATTCATATAATTTTATCGACGACATTAGAAGGAAAGTTATTTCCAACTTTATCAAAGTTACACTTTATCGTGTTTAAGTAAATTAACTCATACAGACTAAAAAAATTGTCTTTAGTTCCACAATAGGCTTTTTAGAGACTCGAGCGTATGCGAGAGGGACACTTCACGAGTCGAGCTTCTAAAGAGGAGTTTGGCGAAGCGTACAGAACTAGTCTATGAATTTAGGAACTTTTCCATTATAATCCCTAGCATTAGCGAAAGGGAATGCTATGAAAAAAGAAAGATAGGAAATGCGGAACTTCAATTGTTCCCGAGACTCTGCTGAGTTGTATCGATCACGGGCTTTCTCGAGTACGTAAGAACTAAATAGGATATTATAGAAGGAGGATAATAAGAGTCAGTGATGGGTGGAGGAAACCCGTACCTTCGAACTGATCCAGTGAAATAGATGTCTAATCGAAGCGGATACCAGACAAGGTTGGTAACGGGACGGAGGCTAAAGTTCTACACGTCTTCGTCGACGTTGTTTTTCGACCGGAAGGTCGGTCTGCACTGCCTAAGCCCCTTGTATAATCCGCAAGTACTGGGGATCATCTTGACCTTCCTGACGGAATGAGTTGAACGAGTAGCCAACCTGAGAGATGGAGCATTATCCTTGGGTGCGCGGCCGAAAGGGGTCATTACTCAACTTCATCACCTTCTCGGCCGAAAGAACTTTCTTGACTGCTCCTAGTTAGCTAGCTACTACTCTCGTTTTCAGCTAAGCAAGGAATTCCTCAGTCTATTAACGGATTTGGCTACTCCGTTCTCTGCTCTGTTAGATCGTAATCCTGATCTCTCTCAACATGAACCGACGGTACGAACGAAGAAATGAGAACAAAAGGATCAGAACTCGCTAATAGGAAAGGAGAGAAAAACAAAGCAATGCCAAATTACGCTAAGATAAACAAGGAATAAAAACAAGTTAAAATAGAAACATATCACTAAAATACTAGCTTTAAATTCATTGTCATTTGGATTTTATAAGAATATTGACACGAACATTATGAGATAATGTGAGTGTTAGTTAATGTAATGTTAAATGATGTAATAGGAGTATAAGTTAGTAATAAGTATTTCTAGATAAGTTTAGTGTGTGGAGGAGAAGTTCCACATGTATCCCTAGTATTAGGTCTTGTGGACCTAGTATAAGTAGAAATAGATGATGTAAGAGAAAGTAAGACAATTGAGTTAATATTGAATAGAAGAGGTAGAAGAGAAGCTTTATCCCTCACCTCCATTCAACAAATGTTTATCAAAATCATTACTAATCAACTTCAAAAATCCAACAATTGGTATCAGAGCATAGATCAAGTAGATTTGATCCTGGTGGAGCAAAAATTTCACAAAAAAGGAATTTTTAGTTCTAGATCTAGAAAATAAAAAACCCAATTTTTCAATTAGTTTGAAATCATCAATGGCAAGTAGTATCAATTCAAATCTCTACATACAACAACCATCAATACCACTTTTTCATGGAGAAAACTATGATTTTTGGGACATCAAGACGAAGACCTTGTCCATATCTCAAGATGTATGGGAGATTGTTTAAGATGGTTATGAAGAAATTGAAGATACAACTAATTTATCGCAATCCCAAAAGGATTTACTCAAGGAGAGTAGAAAGAAAAATGTTAAAGCATCCATGTACATTCAACAAGGAGTTGGAGACAATATTCTACCAAGAGTGATTCATTCATCTAAAGCTAAGGAAGCTTGGGATCTTCTTTATGAAGAGTATGGAGGAAACAAGAAGGTAAGGGAATTAAAACTTCATTCCTATAAAAAAGATTTTGAAAATCTTAAAATGAAAGAAAGTGAAAATTTAAATGAGTTTTCTTCTAGAGTTATTGAAATTGTTAAGCAAATGTTGATGTGTGGTGAGAAGATAGAAGAAAGAAGAAAGAAGAGTTTGTGAGAAGATTTTGATTTGTTTGCCAGAAAACTTTGAACCCATTATGGTGGTTTTGGAGGAAACAAAGGATTTCTCAACATTGAAGTCACAAGAACTATGGGCGTCATTGAAGGTGTATGAACAAAGGGTGTTTCGACACTCAGTAAAGTCAAATAAAAGTGTTTTTCAATCAAAAATCAACTTGAATTCCAAAAATTTAAATTTGAAAAAAATGAATACAAGGGTGATGCTTCATCAAGTTATAAAGGAAAGGGGAAGTACAACAAAGGAAGAGCAAGCTTCAACAACTACAAAAGAATGATTCTTCACAAGCACCAAGATGCAATTTTTGCAAGAAGAATGGTCATTTGGAGAAGAATTGTTCGAACAAAGGAAAGCCTCAATGTCTAAATTGCAAGAAGTATGGACATTTGAAAAAGGATCGTAGATACAAAGATGATGAACAAGCCGGTAGAGCCGAAGAGAAAGGAGATAAACAAAACTTTTTTTATGCTTGCCAAAGTGCCATGGAAACATCTAAAAGTGAAGTCTGGTTTGTAGATGGTGGTTGTATAACTCATATGTCCTGTGAGAAAAGCTTGTTTGTCGATATAGACACATCCATAATTCTCTAGTAAAGATGGGGAATGGAAACATGGTTCAAGCCAATGGAAGAGGTACAATTTGTGTGCAAACTAGCAAAAGTAAAAAATACATTAGATATGCGCTATATGTTCCGGATTTGGCACAAAATTTTCCTAGTGTTGGGAAACTTATGGAGCTTGGGTATGCCGTCCATTTTGAAGATGGATATTGCACCATTTATGACAAGAAACACAACAACAAGAGACAAATGATGAAGAGTATTAAGATGGGGAAGAATATAAGTTTTCTGATTGTGTTTCAAAAGGAAAACAATGTTGCATTAAGAATGGAAACAATTGATGAAACATGGTTGTGGCATAAAATACTGGGGCATTTGAATTTCAATAGTCTTAGGGTACTTTCCAAGAAGAACATGGTACAAGGACTTCCACATCAAATTGATCACAAGGATGGAGTGTGTGAAGGTTGTGCACTTGGGAAGCAACATCGCCAACCATTTCCAAAAGGTGTTGCATGGATAGCAAAAGAAATTCTTGGTTTGTTACATACCGATGTGTGTGGACCAATGAAGACACTAACTCATGGAGTTAATAGATAATTTATCTTATTCATTGATGATTTTCCGTATGACTTGGGTGTACTTCATGAGATAAAAATTCGAGGTGTTTGGTATTTTCAAGAAGTTCAAGAGCCTTGTTGAAAAGCAAAGTGGCCATTACATCAAGGTATTGAGAAGTGATAGAGGAAAAGAATACAACAACAAAGAATTTGATAAGTTTTATGAAGATAAAGGAATGAAAAGGCAATTTACCGTGGGTTATACTCCTCAACAAAATGGTATCTCCGAGAGGAAGAATCAAACTGTTATGGAGATGGCGAAGTCTATGCTTCATGAGAAGAATCAAGCCGTTAACACCGCCGTCTATTTGTTGAATAGATGTCCAACAAAAGCCGTATGGACTCAAACTCCTTTTGAAGCATGAAGTGAAAGAAAACCATCAGTAAGGCATCTCAAAGTTTTTGGTAGTGTGTGCTATTCTCAAATTCCAATGGTGAAGAGAACAAAGCTTGATGAATCAAGTGAAAAATGTGTATTTCTTGGCTATAGCCTCCAATCAAAAGGTTATAGGTTGTTTATCTTGAAGAGAAAAACAATGATTACGAGTCGTGATGTGTTGTTTGATGAAAGTGCTTCATGGAATTGGGAAGAAGGAAAAATTGAAAAGAGAACCATTATTGTTGATGAAGAACAAAAAAATTCAACAACAAATGAAGATGAAGAAGGTGAAGAACTACATCAAACACCTCCAAATACAAGGTTTAGAGCATCTCCAAGCGAGTCTCCAAGTACAAGTGCATCAACATCACCACCGTCGGCGCCAAAAAATATGCAAAGGTTGAGTGAAGTGTATGAAAGATGTAACTTTTGTACGGTTGAACTGGAAAATTTTGAAGAAGCATCAAAAGAACTTGTTTGGATAAATGCTAAAAAAGAAGAGATTCATGTTATTGATGAGAACAATACATGGGAGCGAGTGTCAAGGCCAATTGACAAAGAGGTTATTGGCATGAAATGGATCTATAAGGTGAAGTACAATGCGGATGGATCGGTTCAAAGATACAAAGCAAGGTTGGTGTCAAAGGGATACTCACAATAACCCGGCATCGACTACAATGAGACTTTTGCACCGGTTGCTCGTCTTGACTCCATTAGAGTCGTGATTACTAGGGCTGTCAACGGATTAAATTCCGTCGGATTTTAACAAATCCGTTAAGGTTAAGGTTAAGGATTATCGGAATTCCGAAATCCGATAAAATCCGACGGATTTTAGAAAACCCAATCCGATAAGGTTAAGGTTAACTTATCAGAAATTCGGATTTTTCCGATAAAATCCGAATTCTGGGTAAAAAAAAAAAAAAAAAAATAAATTAAAATGACTTCTTCTGACTTCATACACATTCAAAATGTTCTAAAACAGAGTTCAGTTCAGTCTCTCAGTCTCACACATGAAAAGAAAATACAAAGACAACCCATAAAAAGTCACAAACAAATAATAACAAAAGAAAAAAAGGCAAATGGCAGACTGCTAGTGCTCTTGCTTGGCTGCTTGCATGTTGTTGCATCAACTTCAGTCTTCAATTTCCATATCTGCATTAGTACACAAATATTCAAAATCAATCAGAAATCAGAAGAACAACAATTGAAACTATGAAAAATTGAGGATAAAGCAAAGGAAAAAAAATTTAACCTGGATCAAAGAAGTCTGGCAACCAATCACTTAGACAAAGCAATGCTTGGACTAATTCTGGATCTAATGAAGTTCTATGTGTTGTAAGAACCCTACCACCATCACTAAACATGGATTCTGATGCCACACTAGTCACTGGAACAGCCAAAACATCTCTTGCGATCTTTGCGAGAGTTGGGTACTTAGGGGCATTTAGCTTCCACCAACTCAATATATCAAAGTTAAACTCATCTTGGGGTGACAGAGATGGAATAATTGGTTCTTCTAAGTACTTCTCCAACTCAGACTTCTGAACACCACCTTCATCATTTTCCATCATAAACTCAACATAATCTGGGTTAGTTGTACTTGTACCTGAGCTGCTTACATCCATGGTAGAGACAGAGTTGCCAAAGAAATCAGGAGCTGCAGTGCTGCTTTCAGATTCATATGCATTGAAAAGTTGGCTCAACTCTGTTTTGAATTTCTCATACTCATCTCCATAGTTATCAAAACCATACAATTTCTTATATGTGTACTTTACCCATTTTGCCTTGTACCTTGGATCTAAAACCACTCCAATGCTCATAACCAAATTGCAGTCACTCCAATATGCATTAAACTTTTCTCTCATTTTTAACCCCATTTCTTTGATATAGACAAAAGAACTATCTTTCTAACTTTTGATGCATTTGTTAACTTCATACACCCCATTATAATACAAGTTTGCAGTTGGATACTTAATCCCTGCAAACTTATTTGAAATATCATTAAAAACCTCTAAACAATTACAAATTACTTTTCCTTGTTCCCACTGCTGTCTAGATGGAAGAAGATTGAAATCAAGATCAAACTCATTTAATCTTTCAAAACCTTCTTGAAGTGCAATTGCATTCTTAAGCATTAGAAAAGTGGAGTTCCACCTTGTGTCCACATCTAAACTAACTGACTTTCCAGACAATCTACATTGTGCCAATGCTGTTTCAAACTTTTCTTTCCTAGCTTGTGAAGACTTAACATATTTAACACACCCTCTAATACCCTCTATAAACTCTGCAGCTACTTTCATGCCATACAATACAATCAAATGTAGTATGTGGTTGCTACACCTCATGTGAAACATTTTTCCTTCAAGCAATATACAATTCTTACCATCTAGCCAACTAATCAGATTTCTCATCATAACGCCATTCGCACTAGCATTATCAGCAGTTAAAGCAAAAAATTTCCTATCTATGTTCCATTCCAAAGTGCAAGTTTTGATAAAATCTGAGAGAACATCTCCGGTATGTGGTGATGGGACTACAATGTAAGCTAAGGTTTTCTTCTGCAAATTCCACTTATCATCTATAAAATGGCATGCCACACAGCAATAACCATCTTTAGTATGTTTGGCAGTCCACATATCAGTTGTAAGATTACATTTGGAAGTCAAGTTATCCAATTGTAGTTGCAATTCAGCTTTCATTTCAACATAACACCTCATTAGATCTGATCTAGTTGTATTCCTAGATGGTATTTTAGCAGCAGGGTTCAAAGACTTACAAAACTCTCTAAAGTAGACATGCTCAACCATGTTAAGAGGGTAATCATGCTTAGCAATCATTTTAACAATGCATAACCTAGTAACATTTGGATCATACTTCCAATTAACTATTTTAGTTGCTTGGTTACCTGCTTTTTTCATTGCTGTAGAAATCTTCATATGTCCTGGCTTGTTTTCTTCTTTCTTGGGGCAGATTTTTAGATGAGCAGACAAGCGGCTAGTTCCTTTTTCACTACATGCTTCAATTACCTTTTCACAATGATGACATTTACCTTCAACGACAGCCTCATACTCATCCAACTTCCCTTTTACAATCCTTTTAGTAACTTTCCTTGTAAATTCATCCCATACCAGTGACCTTGTTGTTCGCAATTTTTTCATTGCAGCAACAATAATTGGATCATCTTCTTCTGCTTCAACTGCTGGTCTCTTACTAGAAGGTGTTGAAGCAGTTGTTGAACATCCAACACTTTGTTCTCCTAGTTCTTGTTGTGAACAATTTGGTTGACTGCAGCTTGGGGTTCCAACTTGATTGGATTCTCTTTGAGACATTCTGAAAAAAAAAAGAACAAAGTATTAGAGGACCAAAAAATAGTTAGAAGAAAAGATTATAGAAAAGACATTCTACATATAGTCACATACTAATATACTGTAAGAAAAAACTTTAAAGCAAAGTACCCTTGCAAACCATAAAAAAAGTTTGACTTTGAAGCTCTTCGTAACGTTATGAAGTTTGCTTCAACTCTTTGTGCAATTTCATAATGTTTTTCAACAACGATGCACATGAGTGCCCAACTTGTGAGGGCTCACTTTATACACCCAGCTTAAATGAATAAGTACTTGAGCATCAGCATTTAAAAGCCAACATAAAACATGGAAGAGGTGGCAGGAAAATTTGTATGTGTGGCAAGAGAGCCTTGGGTCACGCAACATATTGATAAAAGTGAAACTGGAGAAGCCGGAGAGAGTGGAGAGAAATGGAGAATGCACTCCATATCTGGAAAAGTAAACCCAAGATTGATCATAATAAATAGCTCTTGAAACAAAAGCTCATAGCTACTCACAGTCATCGACTTCCAAAAATCAATCAAACCAAGGACACAAGTGTGAGAGAATGCAAAGAGAGTTCTCAAATGGAACTGGCCTATATGCAGGCGAAATCAATGTCATACAGTTCTTTAAAATTGACAAGCCTACTTAAAACCTGGCCGAAACCTACGTCTAAGAGCCACAAATTTAACAAACAATAAACTTTGAATATGAAATACATTGTAGTGAGAAAAAAAATACTGGCAGAAAATCAGCCAGATTCTGTTACTTGAAGAATTAAAGATTCAACACAAACTGCTTAAGTGCAGGAAGTTTCTTGCAGTAAGTTTGAACCGAAATCCAAAAATGAAAACAATTACACCAAAAAGCACTGAATTCCTAATTACAGAGAGATAAAGACCCAAAATTTAATGCAGAATTTTGTGGTCAAAGGGTATACTAGTATTGAGTATTCTCTAAATAAGCAGTTGCCCCATGTGTGCTAATGCATACATGGTTATGTCCACAATCAAATACTATAAGCTTAAAGAGACAAATGGTAATGTTACAGCAATATTAATCAATAAAAGACATCGAAACCAGATTCTATACACATTTTGTAAAAGAATCCTTTCTCCACAGACCAAAGGTTCACAAACAAAGCTATCATTTAAATGCTATTGAGATCAGACTCACTTCTGTAAGAAAAGTCCCTTTGATTTGATTACTCATGCCAACACCTAACCAAACGAAGTGACTAGAAAAGTTAATTTCAGAGAACGTAGATAAAGCTTCTTTCTTGTGTATTACTTACACCAACTCTGGAAATCCCTAAAAATCATCACACGATTCACACCCATATACTGAAAACAGAAAACAAATCATCACACCCATATACTGAAACCTAAAAATCAAGTTAATCAACACACCCAATCGAAACCTAAAAATCAAGTTAATCAAATTACTTAAAACATCCCAAATCACAAAACAAAAAAGAAATAAATTACCTGATTGAAGTTTAGATGAAGGAAAAGAATCAAGACTAGAGATTAGATCAGTGGGACTGGGGAGAGCCTCCAATCGCCTGTAGCTCTGACTTGAAGACTGAAGAGAAGAGAGACTTCAGAGTTTCAGACGAAAATCGGAATGAAAGAGGAAGGTACTGCTGCCGCTGCGTGAATGTTAAATGTAATTCAGGGTACGAAATTCCGAAAAAGCCCCTAGGTTATCGGATTTCGGATTTTAACCTACCGGATGTTGCCTAATCCGGATCCGTTAGGTTAACTTAGTAAAATCCGATAGTCATTCCGATTCCAGAATCCGAAATCCGATAAATCGGATAAAATCCTATAGGATATCGGATTGTCGGAAACGGATTTCGGAATTCGGATGTATATTGACAGCCCTAGTGATTACTATGGCTTCCCAAAAAGGTTGGTTATTATATCAACTTGATGTGAAATCGGCATTTTTGAATGGAGAAATCCAAGAAGAGGTCTAGTAGAACAACCACAAGGTTTTGTGATTGAAGGAGAAGTAGACAAGGTATGCAAGTTGAAGAAAGCATTGTATGGCCTCAAGCAAGCACCAAGAGCTTGGTATAGTCAGATAGATGAGTACTTCCAAAATTTCAACAAAAGCATGAGTGAACCTACATTATATGTGAAGACACAAGGTACCTTTATTCTCATTGTTGCATTATATGTTGATGACCTAATTTTTACAGCTAATGATGTTCATATGATTGAACAATTCAAGAGAGAAATGATGGTGAAATATGAGATGAGTGACATGGGATTGCTCAATTACTTCCTTGGTATTGAAGTACATCAAAGTTAAGATGGAGTGTTCATTTCTCAAAGCAAGTGTGCCGAATTTTTTTGAAGAAGTTTGGTATGCTTGGTTGTAATCCAACATCAACACCACTTGTAGTGAATGAGAAACTCAAGAAAGATGATGGAGGAAGAAAGGTTGATGAGACTTACTATAGATGTCTCATTGGAAACTTGTTGTACATTACACACACAAGACCGGTCATCTGTTTGCTTCAAGTATGCTTTCTAGGTTCATGAGTTCACCTAGTCATCTACATCTTAGCGCGGCAAAGAGGTTGTTAAGGTACATATAAGGAACAATGAATTTTGGAATCAAGTATTCTAGAAATTTGGATGTCAAATTGATTGGCTATTGTGATAGTGACTTGGGAGGTTGTGTTAATGACATGAAGAGTACATCGGATATGTTTTTTTATCTTGGTTCGGTTATTTTCTCTTGGGCATCGAAGAAGCAACAAACCGTGGCTTAATCCACAGCAGAAACGGAGTATATTTCATCATCAATAGCCACTTCTCATGTGATATGGTTGAGAAGAATTCTAGAAGACATTCAAGAGAAGCGAGAAGGAAGAACTGAAATCTTGTGACAACAAATCAGCAATTGTTACGTCCAAAAATTCAGTCGAGCATTGTAGAGCAAGACACATAAAGCTCAAGGATCACTTCATTTGAGAAGCGGTTGAAGAAGGTGAGATTCAAATCAAGTATTGCAAGACGGAAGACCAATCGGCGGACATATTCATCAAGGCACTTCCCAAAGGAAAATTTCAGAATTTCCGTGAGCTACTAGGAGTTGTAGAATATCACATTAAGGAGGAGAGTGTTAGTTAATGTAATGTTAAATGATGTAATAGGAGTGTAAGTTAGTAATAAATATTGCTAGTTAAATTTAGTGTGTGGAGGAGGATGTTCCACATGTATCTCTAGTATTAGGCCTTGTGAACCTAGTATAAGTAGAAAGAGATGATGTAAGAGAAAGTAAGATAGTTGAGTTAATATTAAATAGAAGAGGTAAAAGAGAAGCGTTAACCACCACCTCCATTCAATAAATATTTATCAAAATCATTACTAATCAACTTCAAATATCCAACAGTGGAAATAGTCATATCAACGAATCCTCTTCTTAAAAATTTTACCGTTCGATAATTTTGAGGAACGAGTTGGTAAATGGACAATTGACTCAATTACCATAGCTATGAGTTTTGTTACCCATTGATAAAGTATAAATATGCTAGCATATTTATTACGCAACATTTACCTAGAGTCCGTCAAAATAGGTAAAGCCGTAAAAGTTTTTTTATATTGTGTTATGCCAAACTATAATTAAGTACATTCGGCACAACCCATCACAGGACGCTTATAACACTTTCTTCTTACGATTTTAGAGTTGATATAAAACATGGATAAACTTCCAGAGATCCTTTGTCCCTCTTTAGCTAGATACAAGATATATTAGTGGGGCATTATTGAACAAGCTCGAAAAGGAAAGGGAGGGAGTAGATTGAAGAGCCGTTCCATGTCAATTATTCTAAAAGAAAAAACTACTATAAAGAAGAGAAAAAATGAGTAGAATTGGCCCCTCTTAGCTTGTAGTATAAAGTGTGCTCAGGCATTATAATTATTATTCCCCCACAGACCAAATATCTTTATCATGTGGTAGCAAACTAACAATATAATCAAAGTCAAGCTAACACGCCCATTTTGGTTTATCATCTACTGGCCAAGGGTGGTGAGGGGCGTTAAAGCAATATCCAACTCAACTAGCTCAAGACTTGATACTCCCTCCGTTTTAGGTCTAAAATAAAAAAGGTAAAGGTGTCTTTTTTTTTTATCGGATGGAGATAGTAAATAATAAATATGATAAATTAAAACAAGAATGGGGCGAGAGAGGATGGAGATAATAAATTATAAAGGCGATAAATTTAAAAAAACCAATGGGGCGAGAGAGGATGGAGATAGTAAATAATAAATAATAAATAATAAATAATAAATAATAAATAATAAAGGCGATAAATTAAAAAGGCGATAAATTAAAAAGAATGGGGCGAGAGAGGCTCGAACTCTCGAGCTCAGGATTACTCGATATAGCTATGAGACCTACGCGCTAGCCAACTGCGCCACCGCCCCATGTTGCTGATTATTTGAATTTAATAAATATAAACAGCTTTTATGGTATGGAAGGGTCAAACCAATTGCGTTTCTTGATTAAGAATGAGTTGATGGCTTGAGAAATGAGATAAGTTTTAGTTTAAATTGTCATTTCAATCTTGTTAGAAACATAAAATCAACAATTAGCGCTACTTCCACTAATTCATTACGTACGTGGATAATGGGGATCTTATCGTTTTGGTGGAGCATATACAAAGAATTTATCTTCCGTACATTCACATGAAGACAGCGCCATGTGTAGCTACGGTTCAGTCTAGCATGTCAATTCAAGGACTTGAAGAAACAGTGGCGGAGCTAGGCTTCTAAGCAGAGGAGGCCGGGAAAAAAAAAGGTTTTTTTTCAGGCGAGAACCACCTTGTGTTCAATAACATTGTTCTGGTAAAACAAAAATCACACCACAACGGAAAATAAGTAGGACAAAATGACCAACATTCAATTTTCTTTTACAATGGACATTTCACTCTCTACCAAAAAGTGGAGTCATAATCCTTGATTAATTGTGTATGAAGCGAGTATATACGGGGATCAGTTTAGATGAACCAAAAACTAAGAAGCTTGGAGCCTACTAAGTACAGTGCCTGTATTATTAGATAAGATTCTAGTGAGCCAAAGCTAAACCTCAGTAGTGATAGCGCAATCCATATGGACTTTTACCTCGTCTTTCCATAAAGAAAACCTTAGGAGCCATACTATAACCAATCGTCCTCAGTTGATGTGGCACCTCTTGGGATCTTCTAAAATAAGGCAGAAACAAGTTGCCATGGCACCTCAAGGCAGAGACAGTTAGACGAACACACCGCCGCAGTCCCTTGTACCAGACTCGTTTCATATGTTTTATCTCTTGAAGTCTGTCCAGACTCTGGTATCCCTTCCACCACAGGGATTGCGTACATATACAAGCCATATACTTTATAAGTCACTTATTCTTACTCTCTGAAAAGTAATGACATTATGACAGAAAGATACTCTGCTTTACCTCTAAATATCATATGCCCACTACGGAAGTTAGGTGCTGAGAAAGCTGTCTTGAAATTGAACAACCGCCATCATAGACGAGAAAGTCTTCAAACACTCAACTCCTCCGTGGTAGTAGCAGTAGTGAAGGTACGGCAACTATGGTTGAATAAAGTCAAAAAATCTACGTTTCTTCCATGCTCACCAGTTATGGAGTTGAGAGGTAATGTTTTTAACCATGGGATGATATTGCGTGTGCATGTGCTTCTTAGCTCTCTCCGAACCAGGTTGCTCAAGCCATTCATCATATAACCCCTTCACTAACAGATTCTCGAAAGGGTTAGCCACCACCACCTGTATGAAACATACAAATATCATTAAGTGCTCACAAAGCAGAGAGACAAAATAACTTTGAAAGAACAAGGATACTGCTTCTATCCACCTATGATCAACAGTACAATATTAGAATGAAATGGACATTGGGTGGAAATGATGAAATCAAGATCTAAGACGCTAACAAACAAAAATGGAATGAAAATTGACAAGTGACTCCAAAAGTAACAACTCGTGCTCATAAATCATTCAACACATGGACTCAGCAAGCCTACACAGAAACCTCAACAGATATTATCAATGTTAAAACAATAAACGAAACCAGTACACATTAAATATATAGAAAAAAGAGGGGAGGATGACGATTTCTTTTTTTATTAATTCGACAAGGCAGAAAATACAAGAGATAATATTTCATTTTCCAGACAATGATTTTAAATAGGTGTTTCAAACCGCTCAAGATAATGAAGGAATAACTGGACGAATCGATGACAACTTCCAAATACCAAAACAGTTTAGTGAACCTCATATCTCCAAAAAGATGAGTGACTTACATCTTCCATATAAGCACTTTCTAATGTTTGAATTAATTCCTTCCCTGACTGCCCTTCTTTTGGTTTGATCTGACCTCCACCGTTCAAACAACCTGTCAATGAACAGAATAAAGTTACATCCAAACCCAGTTTCTGATTCTCTCAAAACATTACACTCTTAAAATCTCAGTTTATTAAACTACTTCTCATCGAGCACATTACCTGACGGACATGCCATGATCTCCAAATAATGATAATCACATTTACCAATTTTAATTTGCCTGACAACATTCTGCAGGTTACGAAAACCATAACAAAGGGCAAACTTCAGAACTATTTTCTCCCCCTCCACCTATATCAAAATGACAAGCTTAAGAAGTTATATACTAATATAGTTTAAGCAGCAGTAATTATGCATTCCTATTTGGTAATTAAGTATAAACCAATAAAGTTAATGAAGGTATCAAATCCGCAGACTCTTAGTATAATCAAAAAACATGGAGGTAAAGTATGGGTGTACAACTCCATTGTTTGAATTCCCACAAAAAAAAATATCTAAGAAATTACTAATAGGCGTCATCAAATAATAATAAAGCAGAGATCCATAAAATTCATCTGAAGGGTGGTAATATATGTATGTCAGGAAAGAAGACAAGAAGGAAGTTCATTATCCGCTTCCATCAGGTGGATTTAGACAGACATTGTTTAACTAAATCTTGCTTTTATAGCATTGCATGCACCATAGGGTACTTGAAGGCCCGCACATGGTATCATTAGATTACTATGACAACGGACCCAAAGTTACACCACTTACTTCCACATTCAGGTTTAATTCGCGGAAATCTGAATTCTTCCGTTTCGGTTCAAAATGAAGAGGCCCTTCAATTTCTTTTCCAGTTAGTACTTTAGCAGCATGCCGGTAAATTGTGTCTGCATAGCCTCCAGAGCCTCCACTGACACCATACAGACGTCCATACTCGTCAACATTTGTTAGCCTGCAAGCAATTCCATGTGTTAAAAGATGGACAACAAATATACTTTTCTGGTATACAAGATATAAAATAACAATCTTAAGGAAATGAGTGACTTACAGTCTATCCAACGGTGAATCTTCCAAGGCCTTAAAATCTACAGAGTTTTGCTGCAGCAATACAACAAAGAACAAAGCTTAAAATCTTAAAAGCTTGGCACAAGTTTGAACACCACCTACTTCTTCCCAGTCCAAAATAATACAACAATAATAATTACGATACTAGTTAAATATCAAGTAAAATAGAAGGAAGTTGATGATTCTTGCTATCACAGACAATATTTGCCACCACGAATACCTGTATCAATTCCAAGACCTCTCCAGATGTCAAAACAGAATCTACCTCTGAAACCATTGGGTTTTCGGCCTCATTCCTATTTTCTCCATTTGAGTCCAACGGAAACAAAAAATCATCCCTTGAAGCTTCGAGCTTCTTATCATAGCACATCATAATAGTCACATGGTAGACATTCTCTGGCCTACAAATAATGTCAATCAAATCATTGAAAGATAACCAGAAGATGCATTGGAAGGAGTGAGAAATTCGGATGGACTCTCACATCTTCGATCGTATCCAAAAAAGTACTTGACATTTTAGGGACAGATAAATTTAAGGATAGAATGGTAAGAAACAACAACAGATCCAACACATGAACCAGATAACAATAATAATACTATTAGTCTATGACAGTAAATAGATAACCAATTCCAGAACCGCACACGAAAAATGTCAAAACCAAACATATGGTCAGGTCGATCTTCCTAAGAACACAAAGGTCACATCTCGCAGCAGAATAGCTTACCGAAAAGAGAAGTAGGTATCTAGAAGCCGACAAATATGATATTTGCTGAAGTTGTTATGACTATTAGGAGCACTATCAATGCCACAAATTAGTTTAACACCATTTTGAATATAGTCATTACAAATACCTGCTATAGAAAAAAGACAAAAGAAACGGAGATGAAACTATTTTGAAACCATTGAGTTCTCATTAGAGTTCTGTATGAAGTTTATTGATAATTGCGCTAAATTGCCAGCTAAAATATTTCACGTACACCTCATTAACAAGTTTACTGCTAAAGTTGCTAAATCAGACCACTACCTAACTTTTCTTTGTTTAGATGATATCTTCATAAGTAATAGATTATGCAGTTCCTACACATCTTCTGATTATCGATGCTTCCAGATGCCTATAGGTCTTTTCCTTTTGAGTACAAAACTAATTTTATTACCAACAGAACCAAAAATTCGGCTTAAAAACATTGGACTCAGAGTCCCAGCAGTAAATGTTCATGATACCCAGTGGAATAAAGGTTCGAAGAACTCACCGCAAACCCATTTTTTGACAAACATGATTCTTGATTGTGGCTCCCATTGTTTGCTGGGGACTCTTCACGGACGAGATGTAAGGTAGAATATAAGATCCTAGAGTTTTCTCTGCATAGCATATCCAACCTGAATCCACAGAAATAATATAAACAGAAAATCATGAATTCAGGCAGCAGGTGAACCATTATAACTTGAGAACCATGCAGGACAGTAAAATGATGATCAACAGCTTCTTCCAATCCCAAGACATATGTATTGCTAAAAATAGCTGCAGTTGATAAGGGATTTCCTCAATGGCTGAAATGATTAAAGACTTTTAGTAAGTACAAGTCTTACTATTTCTTGACGCTCGTACTAAAATACTGAGCACACGAAAGTTTAGCAATCAGTATTAATTTATTTTTATTTTTGTGGCTATTGCTGCATTCTCAATTAACAACCTGACCCACGCGGACCACAAAAGATGATCACGTTCTAATCAGCCAATTCTAGAACTCCATCAAAAATAGAAATTGAAACAGAAAAAAGTGAACCTGCGGCATATAAGGCTGTTTTGAGGAGGTTAAAAGGTTTCATAACAGAACAGTGTTATTTTTACTATGATATACCCCGTGAACAATTTACTGACATCACTTAGCCCTGTAGAATATCATGTCATTATCTAACATGGTAGATATCATGTCAGTTGCTAAATCAGAGCCCTGTAGAATATCATGTCATTATCTAAAATAGTAGAATATTCACTTGCTAAATCAGACCACTATTTGACATGGTAGCATATCATGTCACCCAAAACCAGCTCTATTACAACCCTTGACATTCATGGAGGGACGCGCAATAAGAAGGGTACATACCTGGACATGCTGATGAAATCATCGGCAACGACTGTTTTTGTTTATATCGAGCAACAAATTCATTACACGATTCAATGAGTGATAAATCTCGGCTACAGCTGGTATCAAATACTGCCTTTACTCCCAATGACTTTAAAAAGGTTGTGAGTTTTCTGAACACCTGGAAATTTGAAAACAAGGTGGATCAGAAAATTTTCCTTCATGTGCCAAAAGGAAACTATGTATCATGTTAATAATGGAAAAAGCTGCTTGAACAGTAGGAAGCAAGGAAATAGTTCTAGGAAACTATATGAACAAACTTCAGCCAATTTCAGTATGGAAGCCAAAAACAAAAGGTAAATGGAGAAAGAAAAGCAAAATCAAACTGGTAACCACCAAAAAATACAGACTAAACGATCGTACTCAAGGAATTCGATTTCATCTTTGAACCGATAGCTGATCTGTTAACAACTCGATATCAATTAAATAAGGTGACTTGATCATCTTTTAAGCCTTGCTTGTTTCGTAACTTTGGCTGTATTTTAAGAAGTAATGTAATCCCAGCTGAACTAGCTATATACTAATGATATACCCTTCACTGCTTGACATGGTCAAATCAAGAACCGTCTCCATTTTAGCATTCCAGATTTTTGAAAAATCAGCATCTCTAAAGCAAGTTTCCAGAGAGCACCGGGGACTTTATATTAAATACGCTATTTTTTCCTAGATACTGTTAAAAATTCATCAAGTGTTCATGAAAATTTGTATCCCCTACTTTAATTTTAATCTGATTCAACATCTAGGAACAATAATAGGCAGAACCATATAAGATGGCTCATCTTCAGATAACATGAAATAGGCAACATTGATATTACCTGAGATGGAGATAGGCCAAAGTGTGCAGCTAATGAAGCCCTAGACTGTGGAGAGAGAGACACAATAACATCCTTTCCATCTTTGATACTGGTAAGGAACTCTTCCAAGCTTTGCTTCTCAAGCATAACGGTTTCTGCAGAAGTAATGCAACCACTGCATGTATAACAACAACAATATCACTTACAAGAAGATTACCAAAAAACCAAACACAGTCAAAACAAAAAAATCAGAAGGCAACAAAACAAATATACTTAAAGAGCATTTTGCTTCCAGAAACACATTCGAGGGGAAAGAGGATAATAACATTGATAAGTACTTCAAGATGATGCTCAGCCAGATTTGTATACATGATTCTAGAAGTAGCACATTCCGAATAAAAACATTCTTAATTTTAGTCAAGAAAATGAAAGGATACCCCAAACCCTGATCCAATAGGAAAAATTTGTACACATCTTTTGGTTCCTATGTGCAACAAGACAGGATACAAATCACTCATGCCTGATAAATTGATAATATGATACACAACTTGTTTCTCCGCAAAGGGTACCCACAGAATACATATGAAGGCTCAACAAAGTCAATAAGTGAATAAGCTCTCGCACTTGACATCATGATTATTCTACAGATTCCCAATTGTACCAATTCAAACTTAATGACATCATTTTTACTTATCATGTTACTGATTAAACTAAATGATATTATCTTTCAGTAAAAAACATCGTCATACAGATAAAACAGAAATTGTACCTGCACGCCAAGCAGTCTTTCAACGAAATTTTAACTGGTTCTGTATTTAATTGTTTGACAGTAGGTGCAACCACCACCTGGATCTGTTTAAAAAGAATTAGTCAAAAACCATTTGATATAATTACATTCATATGACATAAATCCTTACAGAAACATTCACCTCCTGCTTCCTCGCAGTCGTAGATGCTTTCGTCCCTTTTAGAGAAACTATGCAAGCTTGTGATGGTGCGATATAATCATTGAGATCACTGATCTGCAAAGTTGGTGAGAATTTCGCCGACATGTTGCCCTATCAACAGAAGTGAATAAATAAATTCAAGAAATCAAAACACCGATTTTCAATAAAAAAAGTGCTACAAAGACTGATACAAACTAAGAGCCTGTTTGGTTAGATTCTTAAAAAATGTTTTCTAAACCCATCTTTTAGCTTTTTTCAAAATATACCATTTTTTCTTCATTTTCTTTTGAATCAAAAAAGGCGCTTGGTGTGAAATCTAAAAACTGTTTCTGAATCTTATTGCCATGAAATGTTGCTGCTAGTTGGAAAAGGGCACTTGCTGCAAAGTCTGCAGGTCACCTAGAGCAAAAGCCATCAATTTTCAACTGCAGACACGATTGAACAACATTTAAGAAACAATCCAAAATCCCGGAAGGATGCCAACTCATTCTTTTTTCCCACCTACAACAACCACGTGTTCCGGAGTACGTTCATGACTTAGACCACTAGACAACTCGTTCTTTAATGAAACTTTTGCAACAGTACTAGCAACCATTTTATTTAAGAACTACAGCTAAATTCGCCAAATGAAGCTGTTCAAAAATTAACCAGCCTCAGGATTTAACCAGAGATTTCATTAACAGCAGCATGGAGAACTACTAAAGCCATATATGCAAACTAGTTAGTTGTTGCAGCTTTCCCTAATTGAGGTGGAATAGAACCAGTTTTTCTTGTTCATATGCAACTATAAATTTCTAAGCTCTAAACACAAGCCTAATTCAGGTGGTATTGAACCAGAAATCATCTCAGTATCATAAATTAAAAATAAGATTCTAAACCCAAAATCATTAAGATTAACAAACAGAACCCTAAACCCCCGACTTTATGAATCAATGAATGAGTAGATAAAAAAATAGAGAAAATCATAAAACTGGATAAGTAATTTACCTTGTCAATAAAAAACCCCAACTTATTATTGTTTCAGAGACGATAGTAGTTCGAATTCTTTAATTCTTTTCTCTGGAAAGAAGAACAGAAGTGTCTCAGGGTATCTTCTATGGGAATAAATGGTGTGTTTGGTAAATAACCGCGATTTCTTCTCTCTCGCTGGTTCTTCTGTAAATGCCGAAAGAAAACTAAATGCCACTTTTTTCTTCAATAAAATTATTACAAATCCTAACCAACATAACAAAATTCAACAATTGAAACTAATAAAATTCAAAAAAAAAAAAAAAACCATTCATACATTATCGCAATGATTCTAATTAAACCCAATTTTGAAGAAAAGGAACCCAAATTTCTCTCCCAATTTTTGGAACCCTAGATTTCAGTTTTGAGAAATTCTAATAAAAATTTATTACAAAAATTACTCCCTTACCTATACAAATCCCTTCAAGCTTCAGTTGAAATCAAGTACGAGAAGAAGGTGAAGAAAAAAAGAATACGTTGTGATGATTGATGTGCTGCTTGAGTGCGAGAGGCTGCCGATGATGAACTGAAGAAGAACTAAATGTTGGAGAGATTTTAATTTCTTTAAGACACCTTAATTTAGGGATCGATGCAAATAAGGAAGAGAAGGTTATAGCCATAGATAATAAATAAATCAAAGGATAGAACTAATCTTCAATACACGGTCGGTGTAAGTAGCGGTCGGTCGAAATAATGATCCAACCGCGTGCCACCGAAACAAGGCCCGGTTAGAAGCATTTGTGCCGATCAGGGCTGTGGAATCTCGAGTTCGGTTTGGTCGGACGGGTCGGGGTCATTGCAGCCCTGCTTCTGTTTCACTAAAAGAAAGTTTCTCTTCTGGACGAAGCTATGGGCTTGCTTGTCAGTGTAAATATCGTATTCATGCCGTACTAGTGCCCTGATTTACTTTTAAGGCTCGGTAAGGTTCGGTTCCGTTTTTGATTCAACCAAAATCGAAAACGATAAACTCGGTTTTAATAAAAACCGGTGTTATCATTAGTTAAATTCGGTTCAGTTTTAAATCAAGCTGAATCGATTCAGTTTTTTGAAAACCGATAAACAATTGAACGTGCAAATTTGTTAGGGAGGAAGAAATACTCGTAGTGATCAGAAAGATATATAAGTCATAACGAATATTTTAACAAATCATAATATAATAAATATGAGACTATTTTGTGAAAAGAATTTGAAAAAACATAAACAGTTTCAACTAATTTGAGATTAGCCGAAAGAAAGGTTGAGCATTAGGGTTATAATTTCTAACATCCACGACTATAATCTATTAAGATCTAACAACCCTCATAAATATGTTCAAACCAATGTTTTCGGCTCGATTTTAGGGTAAACCTAAACCGAACCGTGATATGTCGGTTTTCAATAATCTAAAACTACTGATTACCTTTGAACTAATGGTTTTATTCAGTTTTAGCCATAAAACGATTCTATTATGTTCTTCGGTTTTACCCGTGTTATACGCATCCCTATTCCTAGTGGTGGGTTTTCCCAATTTTTTCCTATTTGAATAAACAAAATATCCCCCAAAATATCTTTATTGGACATATCTACTTCTAAGATGTTTTGGTTTCTAAAATGTTTAGACATCACAAAAATATGCTCCAACCATATAAATATAGTCTTAAATAACATAACACGTTTTTTTTCCTTTCTCTTTTAGAAATTCCTGCTAAAATTTCAGTTGAAAAACCTCAAATCGAAACCTTTACTTCTTAACCTTATATCATAATCAAAATTCATATGCCAGAAATGTCGATATATTCTATAAGAACTCAAAATTCTCGTAACCCTAAAAAATTGATTTTGTTCCTGAAATCCAAAACAAATCATCATCTAACAGTTGATTTTGCTTGTACTAGCCAATAGTTTATTAATTTTGACCTATTATACCATCATGTATAAAATCCTAATTTTGTTGGTGATTTTTGATCATGTTGTTCGATTTTGACCTAACTTTGTGAATAATATATCTCATAAAGAGAACATGAGATAAAAGTGTTGATCTGCCGGTCTTGTGTGAAAACACAAATTATTGTTGAGGTCAAAGCATGTCAGACCTAACAAGGCTGCAAGATCCGATAGCATACTTAACAAGGCCAAGATAGCCAATGACAGATGATAGACACATTTTAGTGTCTAATTTGCACCTTAATTTCTAGTAAGTTAGTATTCGATTTTGCGTCTATTACGTGTTTTTATGCTTTTGTAAATACATTTGAAGAATAAAGATTTGTGGAAAAATTGGCTTAAAAAGTGTTATTGGCACCCCAAGAATGGATAAGGGACACCCTAGAATCGGGCCGAGTCAACTCAGTCAACACAGCGGGTCAACCCAGCGAGTCGGATCGGCCGAGCTGAATCGGCTCAACTCATCGGACAGTTATTGTGTTCAACTGTAACTCGATGTTACGTGATTTTCAAGCTAATTTTCGGCTCCAAAGTGTCCCACAATCTACAAGAGTTCAACACAAGTTAAACACATCGATTTGGAGTGATTTACGCCGGAAAAAGAGGTTCCCGAAGAATTTGGACGAAAAAATGGATTCCGGCTTGGAATCGGATTTGTGAAGATTTGGATATATTTTAAAGAGTTCTATTAGGTTTAGAACTCTCTCTAGGGTTTCTACAACCTATATAAACCAAGATAATCCAAGAAAAATCGATATAAAAGCCTAGAGATTAAAACAGAGAATTCCGGCCATACTTCCGGTCGTCGCCGGTAACTGCTGCTACACCGGCCGGCGAGTTCTTCACCCAGCCATCACCGGAGAAGAAGACTCAGTAACATTTATTTCTGTTTCTGATTCAAACTTCTCCTGTTACCTATTCTTTTAAACCTTTGTTGCTTAGAAACACTTCTGTAACGGCTGAACCCTGTTCTTCAACACTTATAAACGTATCTGTTCAGCTGTTGCACTATTCTTTAACCTTGTAATCAACTTTTTGAGCAATGAAAAGGTCTTTTGAGCAAGTTTTCTCCACCATGAGCTAAGTCTATTTACTGGGATGATGGATAAGGTACTTTTCTCAATTTTATGTGATTTAATTATTTTCTAATAATTATTTATAATTCTTTTGTTATTAGAATTGCATAGTTTTAAATAGTGAAAACGGTTTTCTTTCAACAGTTGTGCTTTTGCTTGATGAATTATGCTTGGTTAATTAATTTTGATAGTCCATGCTTGTGATTTACCTCTGTTTGTTAGCATAACGAAACCAATTTTGGCAATTACTTGCGCTTCAATTAATTTAAAAAGAATTATCTGATTAATCACATAGGTTGTTAGAATTACCCGATTCCTGATTCCTGGTCCTTTTAAAATTATTCGAAAATCATCTTTAGGTTATTCAGTCTTTTTCATACTCCTGGAATTTTCTAGAGTTAATTTAAATCATTATTTTCTAAGAACATTACCTTTACAAGTTCGAGAAACGATCACCTGATTTACCACTATTAAAATTACATCAACAGACTTGATGAGTTGGAGGGTTTTATAGCAGAGTTGATGTTGTCGGAAGTCTGAGAGCAGTCCTAATAAAATTAAGAGCCTGAGAGAATACCAAGGTCAAGACTTAAGTTATATTAGAATAAATTATATCAATGAATGTTAGTTGTTAGATTAGATTAAAACCTAGATTAGAGTTAGCGTTAGTAGATTAGATTTATAAGTGATTTTTCAAATCTTGATTTTTTTTTACCCAAACCCCAAATAAAGATTGTTACGAGGCAAATGAAGAATCAAATGAGGCATATTTGAAGAATCTAATATTGCAAACAAACACATTATGCATACGTGAAAGTATGTAAAAATCATAAATTTGTATAAATTTTTATATCTCAGAATCAGCTAGGCTAAGTAGTATATCTAAGTCAACTCCACACAATCGGCCGAAGAACAGCTAGCCAATTGTGGATGGCGTTCTTTCGACTTAGCCGATTTCAAGTTTTTGAAGTACAAAGAAGGCTTCGACTAGATCGACATAAAGCGTTCCTAGCCAATTTTGTTAGATCCTACATATGAAGAGCATCATTCATTATCAGCTAAGTTTATCAAGAACCACAACTGATTAGGTTTTTGATTTTTTGACCTAGACGATTATAGATTATGATAAGTCGACTGGGTTACTTGGCCAATTTCGGATAAAATATGGGCTTTTTTTAGTGGGCGTAGTGGCAAACAAAATGTGTAAACCACAAAATAATTTTGAGATTTTAAGATAAATTAGAATTGTGTATTGGATAGTAAAATTACTTTAAAAAAATAAAAAGGTAACTAAGATATTTACTGCTCACTAGGACACTTTTTATCCAACTACCCAACATGCATAATCCTCTTGCAGCCCTAAAAACAAGGTCATAAAAATAAAAACAAGCAGCCCAAAAAATACGTTTTGTTAATGGGCTAATTGATGAGCTAAAATAACCTTAGCCTAACTCGTTAAGCCCTCAAGCTGTTTTACTCAACCTCAGATCTTCAATGTCAACGGAAAAATGACTGAACCTTAACGACCAAATGTCTAAAAGTATGTGTTTTTCCTGGATTGCGGCCTTGATACACTCGTGCATTGGGTGGAAAGCTGTTGAATTGGGTAAACTGGGTGCTTCACCGATTGAGGAGTTTTTGCTAGACATTTTTCCACGATATGTATGCAAAGTGTGGGAAAATCAAGAAATCTGTCCTGAGTTATTCGTACAACGAATGAACATATCCAGATTGCTATGATTTCATGATATGGTTCCAGTGATTAAAAAGATAGTCTACGAGGAGTTTTCAAATACTCTGCATGAAATGAACAGACATGAACATATCTCCAGAAACTTAAGTAATATCTGGAATTTCAAGAGAATCAGCTGTGACATGAGGAAGATATTAATGAACACAATCAATGAATAAATAAACTTTCATAGATAATAAGATAGATATATTAAAAATCAAAAAGACATCAATTATGAGTAAACCATCTTCTAAATATAGTTTTTCTCCTATCTAGTTGATCCTTCTTTAAGAAGATTGTAGACAACTTCAGCTGAAAGCATCGATCGTCCCTTCTTCTGCTTCATATCCAGCAACTAATTATCAAGTACGAAACTATTTACAGCCAACAGCTAGACGCCGAAACCAATTGATGGTTGAGTTCAGAGTGGCACTTCAATGGCCAACATCTTCTTGTAATGGCAAACCAAACTGTCCTAGTGCATTAGCAGGAGTGTTCGCTATATAGTGGATCCAACAGAGCGTACAACCTGCTCCTAGGACTCAGTCCCATAGAATTATTCAGTTTTCCCCAATGTGTCATAGAATTTTTTGTAATATCGGGATCTGAAATTAATAGAATTCAGTTATGACGGCTTATGTGATTGTGAATACAATTTAGGATTTCAAATGAAACATGCGATTTAATCAAGAGAACGAGCAGGAGATACCTAACATAGTCGACTTGATTATAGCATCAGTAACGCGCTAGCCTCCCATAATGCAATTTTTGCGGTAGAGTGTGTGCATTCAAAGTTTATATCTCTTGGAAATTATATAATGAACAGAGCTGTGGAGAATTGAGAAAGAAAATCAAAACATTTGCTTCCGATTTTATGTTGCATGCTGCTGACTTATCTAAACTTGTAGATGCAGTTAAGAAAGTGACCTTGCATGACTAATACTATCTAATACTTTAACGCATTAGAGTGAAGTCTCCAAATTGTATTTTTCATCTACTGTCTCTAACTCTCTACTGTCACAAGTCGAATGCACATTCTTTGAACTTCAGCTAATTCCACGTATAGTTTCAAGTGGAACGCAAAAGAGGTTAAGAATATGTGTTGTCTAAGCGCCAACCCCATTTGACCTCTATGGTAATCTACATAACTCTGACTTCCAAACTTCATACTACCCCTGTCCCAAGAAAAGTGGTACTTTCACTTTTCTTGGGACGGAGATAGTATTATATTTTCAGGCCTAAGCGGAGCATCAAACTTCAACTCACACTTTTGGTGGTAGACTGAATTGCATAGCGGTGGTGGGTGTTATCACTCTTCATGTTTCTTTGATCTTTTGCCTCATTTTGGTTGGGAGCTAACAAACATGACAAGCACATCCACTGCCAAGTGCCAACAGCAAATTTAAGAAAAGTCCCCTCAAAATAGCAACAAAGTAAAGTAAATGAAAAACATTGATTCCAATGCAAGATGGAAATTCACTCATCTTGCAGTTATTTTAAACACAAACATAATCCAAATAGAGAGCAACAATTACTCAAAGGGAAAAAACAGGATAAAATTATCCTTGATAAGGGTAAGCCTCAATTACAGATTGGACAGCAGATAGCTGAGTAATTTTGTAGCTAACAAAACCGGCGGCATCTATAAGTTTCTTCCATTCTTCTTCAGTTCTTTCTTTTCCACCGGTGTTAAGCATCATATCCAAGTCCAATGTGAGTCTAATTTTTGCATATGGATGAGTCGATTCCGCCATGTCTAGAACGATATCCACGATAATAACTTTCCCTCCTTTTGGTAGTGCTTCTTTGCATCGCTTCAAGATTTGAATGCATTCCTCATCGTTCCAGTCGTGAAGTATGCACTGCAAATTGGCGATAACGTCGTGGTCAGGGCACAAGGAAGCTATCATTAAAAAGTTGCGAATGAAGTAAGCAAAAATGTAAAAGTTACCTTCATGAAGATGGCATCAGCACTAGGAACAGACTTGAACATATCTCCAGAAATTTTAGTAATATTGGGAATTTCAGGAGAATCAGCTATGACATGAGGAAGATCATAGATAGTGCATTTAATATCCGGAAAAGCTTTAGATATGGCTTTTACAGCAGTACCGGTACCACCGCCGACATCAACTAGTGTACTGATTCCATCACTGAAAATACTTTTGCACTCATTAACCAATGCTGAAGTAACTAATCTAGTATCACAAGCCATTGCTGCATTGAACAGCTGATTCTTTTCAGGATTCTCACTCATATAAGCCCAAATGCTTTTCCCTAACGCTTTCTCAAAAGCATCACAGTTACCGGTTAAACCGTCACCTAAATGATGCCATGGAGCTAAGAAATCCTTATCATTTATGCATAAAATTGAATCAACCATTGATTTTTCCCAGCCTCTTAACAAATACTTAGCTGGTGGAGCTAATGAGTATTTCTGTGTGGTAGCATCTTTGTTGAAGAGCTCCATGTGAACTAAGTAACGCATAATTCGGTGCAAACGGTCTTCATTAACGGGTTGAACAACGGGAAGTTTCGATGCTAAATCGGATAAAGACATGGGTTTTACATTGTCATGAAGTGTTTCAGCAATCTCTAATTGAACTGCACATTTCAGAACTAGTGATTCTGCAAAACCATAAATTTGTTTCCAAATTTTTGCCTGGGTTTCTTGATCTGTTTTGCTTACTGCTTCCATCTCTGTCTCTCTAGAAATTTTTGTTGTTGATGAGAATTGATTCAATTGAATGACTTGAGCTATTCTCCGGTGTCCCCTTTGACCCCTTTTATAATAATAAGCCTAAACTCTTTATGAGCACAGAATAAAGCGTGGGCACTTTCATTTTTGTTTTTCTACAATCAAGTGCCCACGCCACGCGAGATCAATTGGCAAGCATCACGTGGGACTCTCAAGTTCCAAATAAGATGTTGAATATGACCCGAAGGAAGAAAAAGATGGACCCAAATAAGGTGTTGAATATGACCCAAAGGGAAAAAACGGGTTTACACCCATTTACTTTGTATCAAGATTGACAAAGAAGATGCCAATATCAGCAGAATGATACCAATAAATAGGTATCTTTAACTTTGAAATTTAAGATATAGATTTAGATTCATTTTCTGATACGGATGAAGATTCATTATTTGATATCCTAACTCACAACTTCAGCAAGCAAGAAGGATCTGAAACTCAAAGCAAGTAAAGATCATGCATGCCCACACAGAAACCGGAAATCAATAAAATACCTCCATCTCACAGACAACTAGAAAAAACCCATAGAACTGAAGTCTCATCGTCAAAAAAAAACATCCTTGTAACAACTTCGATCGTCCACAGTATTCCAGGTCTCCAACCAAAAAAAGTTAAATAAGGTTCTACAGACAACGAAGTTGTTTTATCCCAAAATAAACCTTTCGCAGATATTGCACGGGTAACCAGCCGAGTCTAATGATCTACTACTTCAGGCACTCGTGAGCCGTAACCAAGTGTGCTTACTTGAACAAGTTGGGTCTTGTTGCCTTGTATGTGGTCTTCAATCTCCTGGTTGGTGGTCTGACCTTCTGGAATACCAATGGGAATTTGATGTCCTTCTTGTGGAATTGCTTTGTGCTCTCTCTCTTGCAAAGCTTAGCAGGGATGGTGGCAGTCTTGATGATCTGGATGCATGGAGACCTAACTCTGTGACGGGAAGCCATCTCGGTGTACATCTGTTCTACTCCACCATTAAGAGTAGTGTCACGGTACTCTTTGTACATGTTGTGGTAACCAGTTCGGCTTTGATAACGCAACCAGATACCGTAGTTCTTGATCTTGGTTGGGCTCTTCTCGTAAATCTGCAGGTGAAAAACTAAATTAGAACAGGCCACTAAAAGACTTCCAAAGGAGGTTAGAAATAAGAAAATGTTCTCTAAACTAAAACAAAAAACTAATCAAAAATGATCGTGATAAATAAATAATGAGAAGGCATAGAAATTAAATATCTGTGGTGCATAACTAGCAACCTAGACATCTCTACATGCCACTATTAATTGATCTGAAAGTAATGTGGCTTTTGTTTTTCTTGGTTGCATCAGACAACACCCAGAGGAGTCAGTCCTCCTTATGACATAAGGTATTTTAGTTTTTCTTTATATTTCTCGGCAACTGACCGTGTCCGACATATCAGACACACCTATCCGTGTCCATACGTAACGACACGGCTCAAAATTTTATTTTTTCAGTGTCGTAGTAACACAGCTCTCTAGATATTTTCTCCTACTATCTATGTTAAACTAGATATCTACATTGTGTATACCGTGTCCTCGTTTTCTAGTTTTTACGTTGCCGTGTCAAAGTAACATACTGGACACAAGACACCAACACCGTGTCCATGTCGCTGTAACACAGCAAATTAGAGTCTTTAAAAGTTCACATCACTTGAATAAACCATCAACTAAGACATTTTTCTTGCACATATTGAGCACTTAATACTGTTTTCTCTATTTTTCTTTCACACTGCTATATCGATTGTCGTAAAACTTTCATATATAAAGGTGTTTTGCATGCGTACTAATACAAGTCAACAACGCATCTTTAGAATAGAATGGTTAGCTGACCCCCACCTCACCTACTACATGTTTGCGAAAAAGATCTATACCAACTGTTGGCTTGTTAAGAGACTTGAGCCAACTGTGAAATCAATCACATAAGTAATTCACAGAATTCTAGAAAATTCCAGTGAAGCTCAAAGTTGCGAATCAGATGTCATCTAATGGTATTGCTCTTGCTTTAAACCAAAAATTGCAGAAATTTCGTTCTACAACTAACTAATATTGATCAAAGCAACACGTCCAGCACTCAACTTATCAAGGGATTAAAAAAAATAAAAAATTATCAATAATACCTCATTAATAGCCAAAACCTGTCCATTGCTCTTCTTCACTTTCTTAAGCTTCCTCAGAAAGTACCTAAACCACATATCATCACGCATACTATTAAACTCATCTCTAAGAGATCAAGAAATCAACAAATTAGGGTTTTTCTTACCAAAACTTAGATTTGGCACGAACTTCATTGGTTGCCCATAGCTTCATCCTATAAATCTTAGGAGTGTCCTCCTTTTCAGTGGGTAGTGCTCTTCCCACAACCTGATATTGATGATACTACACAGAGAAAAAAGAAACAATAACAAAATGAAAAATCTAAATACAAATAAAACAAAAGAGATTCGTAAGAGATCTGAGTAACAGTAGAGTAGAGAAAAGAAGGTAACTAACCTTGAATGTCATTTTTTTTCGTCTGATTTGAAACCCTAGCTATTACCTCTTCCTTCTCTAGGTTCTGCTCCGAAGAAAGGGTTAAAAATGCTGTGGATTCTAATCTTTAAACCCTAGACAATAATAGAACATATCGGGCTTTTTAAAAGTATCTTGGGCTTGTTATTTAGGTCCAGACCCACATACTGGTCTCCTAATCCTATGCATACTGAATCATTATACACCAAGTCATGGGTACCAGCAATATCAAGCTCAGCTGCACATTTAAGAACCAGCGGTTCGGCAAATCCATAAATAAGCTTCCAGATTTTTGCTTGATTAGCCTGATCACCCTTTGTTACTTCCATTTCTCCTGAACTACACTAATAAAATTAGATACTAAAGAATTATTAGTTCATCTGAATCAATACTACTTCTCTTCAGTCTTCATGTTACTACAAATGAAAATAAGGACTCCTGAGTTGAATGATGAGATTTAACTTGAGTTAATCTAGTGGAAAATATTATAATATAAAGAGTATTAAAGTGCCGTTTGATCGTTTGTTGGTTGGCTGAATTTCTGTGAACATGATTTACAAGAAAATAATACCCCTCACCAAAAATTAGAATCTGAATCAATCAGCTAATAAATAATCTAAAATCAAGTTATGCAAATATAGAAACATAGATTATTAAGCACATATGTAGAAAGTACAATGGTTACATACTTGAACATATTATGAAGAAAGAATCAAGTAGTACTACTGTTCAGGACAAACTGTAAAATCTGTCCCTTTCATGTTTAAAAAACAAACAAATTCAAGTTTATATTTACATGTACATTTGTTTCAGCTACACAATATATATTCTGTTGGAGGAAACAAAACCTAATCTACAATTACATCCTATCGACTGGACTTATAAATATAACAGCCTCAACCTCAACACACTTTTATGGATATTCAGGTCATTACATTATGATTGTATGACAGAAAAATAATACACACAATATTTTAGTGGGAAAATTGGAGTAAAATTCTTTATGGCCTGAACATCCATTAGGATTGGTCACCTCTGTTTATCTGTTCACATTGTCCTCCGTTGATGAGGTTTCTGAAGCACTATCGTCCATTGTACAGTTAGACATTGTCTCCGATGAGTTTTCGCTATCTGAAGCTCCACCTGGCCTTTCTTCAATTGGTTGTTTCATAAACCAATACTTAATACTTGCTGTAAGCGTAAGCATCATTTTCTGATTCACCTGAAGCATAAATTTATCATATATGATGAATAAGGTTAGAATAACATAAAAATCTCAAGGAATTCTATTAAACAGAGTAGTCCCCTCTGGCAAGTTGCATATTCAACTGGAGGAAATTCCCTACGAGGACGGGACTTATAGATTTGCTTCTTCCTACCCATTTGTTGAACAATACATAGTATTACAGGCTTTACAGTAACATGAAAAAGGAATGAAAACTTAATCCATGACATATATTTGTGAAGTACACATACCTCTGTTATATCTTCTGGTAGCAAGAATATTGAGCATCCAAGCTTTCTAGCAATGCTGATAACGTATGTGGCATTCATCTTTTTCTCCTCATCTATATTAAACCCAAAAGAATAAAATTCAAAACAGAAGGTAACACAGTTTCAGCAAATGAAAGAAACCCACAAGGCTTTTTCTTTTCTAACATGGTACAAGCTCAAGAACGAGGATGTGTCCCCAATATTGACAACCTAGTAACAGAAGGTGCTATCGGTTAATCATACATAAGGTCTCCCTTATGGTGTGGAATTGTTTTACAGGTGTAAGAACATCTGCCAATAAGCAAAAGAAACTAAAGTTTGGCTCCATGATCACCAACTTCAAACTCCCATGATAATGAAAAATGTTCAGAAGGAAATTAGAGAGTTGGCTCGAAGAAGCTATTACTTCAGATACAGCCAAAAGTGTGTGCAAGTTTACCTGTTTCTCCTTTTGTAACAAGACTCCAGTTCACAACTCTGGGCTCCACCGCACTGAGCAACTCCAAGAAAAATATGCCATCAGAGAGACTCTTATCCTGCAAAGTACAAAATTAATTACAACATAGATTCTGGTTTCATTGACATTTAAGTATATAACCCTCCCTTGTGCCTGAGACAGTTCATATTGAACCTGGCACATAAGTCAGCAAATCAAAACTATACCTTAAAACTTCTCATCTGGCTGGTTTTCCCTGCATTATTCACTTTAACATTTGCCCAGTTCAGGATATCAGCATCTGTTATCTCCTTGTCATGAGAGTGAGATCTCAAGTTTTTAAGGAGCTGGATAATGTTGCAACGCATCAATTGCCACAAGAAAGCTGGATGAAAAGACCAACTTAATATCAGATATTTTTCAGGATCTTTGTAATAATATTGATAGAAAAAGAAAAGATAGAACCAAATTTTCTTGTGGAACATAACTTTCAAATATTCCTGAAAAGGTATTAAAGGTTTTTCACTATTAAATGATAAAGTAAAAGAAAAACTAGCAACTACAGAGAGGCAATTCCACATGCAGAACAGTTACAATTAAGTCCAAAAGTAAGAGGCGTACCCAATATAAGCTTCTTATTGCCTTGCACAATATCATTCCCAGCAACATTGACTAGGGAAAATTTTAACTGTTTACCGATCTTCACTACTTGGTTGCAGTTTTCTACTTTTCTGAATGGCATTTTTATTGGAGGTTTGCTAGCAATCTTCCAATTAACTATACCAGGAGAAACCTTGTCTAATGCCTCTAAAAGGACCCATCTGTACATAGATATACCATTATTAATAAGGAAAACAAAAAATAAAGCAATCACACTAGTCATATAAGACATACGAATTCTACTCACCCATTTCGAACATCTTCAAAAACATTGTCAATGTATGTCGAATTACCCAAACTATTGATCCAAAGGCGGAAAGCTTTTTCTTCTCTGGAAATCTGGGACTCATCTGGAGAAGTTTCAATAAAAGATATTTCCTTCGTTTGTGATTTGAGTCCATTCCTATAAACAAGTTACTAGCTAGCTTAACAAATAGATATACACATATGTAATCTAACTGTAGAAACATTAGATAGATTTGATTGAGATTGGAGACATAAAGCTACATTCTTATAGAAAAGAGTGGTAGTAACCTTCCCTAATTATGAGCACTTTAAAGGAAAACCATTCTTCACAATATACAACTAATCACCTGTGCTGGAAAACATGGGCAACAAATGCTAGGTTAAGATTTGGCGACCCCTCGACTATGTCTTTTGCTGTCAAGTATCTCTTGCAACCCATTTGGTCCGCATGTTGAAGAATTAGCTTGGCTCTTTCTAGAAAATCTTTTACTGTGAATATAGATGGGTTGCCATGCTCTGGAGCAAGAACATTTAGCAAGTTCGCATAAGCCAGTCCATCCTGCAAAGTAGCAAAATTTAATACCTCGCCAGAAAATCTAAAATTGAGAATCACATGACAAAAACCTTTTTGTTAGTGATATAGATGGAAGGTAACAGTGAGAATTTCGTTGATTGCTGCCAATAGAAACTAACTGACTGTAAAACCTAACTAATTACCAGAATTAAAAGATACGATTGAAAAAAAAATCATGCTAGTGCATTTTTTCCTGAGTATGTACATGCTATAGCAGATACTGAACGCGCAACTAACTAAGTGATCGAGATGAAAGGTAACAGAGAAAATTTCGTTGATTGCAGCCAATAGAAACTAACTGACAGTCAAACCTAACTAATTACTAGAATTTAAAGATACGATGGGAAAAGAAATTATGCTAGTGCAACTTTTTTCCCTTAGTATGTACATGCTATAGCAGATACTGAACACCCAACAAATTACTCCTCGGAAATCCCCGATGACTTCCAGAAGAAAGGAAATTTTATCCAGAAGTCCTGGATTACTATGGATGGTTAATTCTTTTAGGTAGTGAAAATGCAGTTCCTCGTGAACTGGAACTTGCATGGCTAACGAGAAATGGTTCTCGAATAAGAGAATGTATTGGAGTTGCTACACTAACCTAATATCATGATGTGTATGTTGGAAAATTAAATGAACTGCGGAAGAAATTAGTATTTGAATTAGATGGTTTTTAAACATTTCACACCTCAAAACTGAAACTTCTAAAGCTTGCAGAAGACCAATAGACTTATTCAGAAGAAAAAAAATTAGTCCCTTCTCTAATCAGAATTAGCAATTACACAAATCGATTTCAAGTATTTGAACGCAAAATTTCAGAACAGCCTTA
>JAJJMC010029605.1:43504-93584 GCA_023531435.1 Papaver californicum
ACAAATCGATTTCAAGTATTTGAACGCAAAATTTCAGAACAGCCTTAGCAACATTTCAAGACAATGTCAAGTTTAAAAAGTAATGTGCTGATAAAAAAAGAAGTGAAGTAGGCAAATAATGCTTATGAAACAGGGATGGCGTTGTAGGAATCTGCAAGAAAGAGACAAAGATGCAAAAGCATTAAAAAAATCAGTTTCGATTACAGTCGCGTACCTTCACATCCGAAGAGAAGTTGGTAACTGTTTTTTTGTAGCTTGTTTTCTTCAGATGGAAATTCATCCACCTCAGTAATATCTTCTCTGGAGCTAGACCCATCAGCTCCTCCATATCCTGTTGAATTAGTAAAATGCAAACAAAAGTTAGATATAAAGTTATGTACGATAGGCCACAGTAACCGGCAAACAAAAACAGAACAGCCGAAAAGACACTCCCTCACCTTACTATCTTCAACCAACTCCAGAAGCTGAGGTGTTTTCTTCAAGTTAAGGTCTGCCAACAGTTGTATCTGTGTTTTAGATGTATTAAACATCAGCTGTGAAACGGATATGGATCCATATATTAAAGACATGAGCAGTATGCAGTTTGTACCAACGAAGTCCACTACAACATACCTTAATAATTTGAGAAATCACACCAAGCACCAGATGACGCTGAAATGGAAAACCAGAGGGAAGTTAGTAATGTCGCTGACAAAATGACTACTAGAATGTAACAGTAAGACAAATGACAGAAAATTGAACAGAAGCAACACCAAATATACTATCAAGATACTCGAATGGTTGTAGAGTTTTACCCTTCCTTCAATAAAATCCTGGGTGCCAATGTTAACTACTGTACATCCAATAGCCTTGGCAGAATTTAGACAAAGTGTATGATTCTCATTCCTTTCCCAAGGATTGAGTATCCTTTTAGTATTGATTGCCCGTTCATCGATAGTCCCAGGGACTGCCACATTGATAAGTTTACTGCACCAAAAAGCAGTAGACACTTACACTATTAGTCCCGTTGGCATGCAAATAATAATCTCTAACTTTAGACATAAAAATGTTCAAGAAAGACAAAATTACCATAAAAGAACTCCATCCTTTACAACTTCAAAGAGATCATTAGACAAAGGATCTACAGGAAGGCGTTTCTTTAGAAATGGATCTTCTCCAAGGTAATTGTTAATATGAGCAACATATGATGACTTTTCAGATTCACTGATTGTATGCATTGGAGTAGTCGTAGCAGCCTTTAGAAACGCAGATGAGTCCTTTTCACCACCACCACCACCCGGTTTAGCATTTGTATGAGCTTGCATTTTCAGATACACCTGCCAACAAAAATCAATAGATTTTAATTCCATTTCTTAAAATAAATAAATATATATATAATCCTCTGAACCTCATAGTAGAATCCTCAAACCTCAAACGATAAACTTACCAGCTCGAGATAAGAATTCTCAAATCTCAATTTCTATCCTATTCTTCTACTTGTACCAAACTAAAATCTTACTTTTAATTAAAGATAAAGTTTTAACATGATAATTTCATATCAAGCATTTCAAAACTAAATCATTTGGAATATGAAGTTTCAACAAAATCGGATCATTTAAAATCAAAAATTCAAAGAGACTATTACATTGATCAATCAGACCACCAAGAATTTCTTCAATTTTCTCTCACCTTAAGAAAGCCTTCAAAATCAACTTCTTCACTCAAACTCCCATTAGATTCAACCAAAAAAGAAGTTCTCTCTTCATCAGTTAGATCTTCACCAACAATCTTTAGTTTCGACATCATTGATGGTAAATCTTCTAACGTTACATTTCCCAGCTCTCTTCTCATCGATAAAAACTAACAAAAAAATAAAAACATCAATGTAATAACCACCAACAACAATAAAAGAAGATTTGGAAGAAAGAATTTTGAGGTTTGTTTTCATCATCAACACACACTTACATGAGATTTTAAGCTTCTGAGTTCAACTTGAGTGAACTGATTTTGAAGCCATGGATCTGAAATCAATATACCTACATATCCGGCAGCCATTTTTAGAGATCTAGACAGAGAGAGGATTCTCTCTTCTGTTTTGTTTTAAGTTTCAGAGAGAAATCAGTAAATCTCTTTAAATTTTTTTTGAAGAATTCAAAATATGACGAGATTATCCTCTGTAGCTAAAGCCCTACTTAAAGATTCAAATTAATATTTGTTAATTAATTTTGTGGTTTAAGGAATTGGAAAATGATATTATATTGTGCACAACATTACACTAGTCTACTATCGGTAATCATTATTTTGGATTCGCACGAGATCATACAGAATGTTACAGAGACGATTGTTTTGTAAAGTCATATCCAACTACGCATTTTTGTTTTAACAGGTGTGCTAGATTTACACATTAAACTCATATTTTGTAAACATCTACCGGACGGATTTAAAGTGCATGTTTACCGTGTGTTGTACTAAGATACAGTATAAGATAGTACTGCCCTTTATTATATTCCATTCGTCCTCAAAAAATATTATTTTTAATTTAATTTATTTTTTGATAAAAATAAAAGAAAAATAGTATTATTCTTTTAGAACCAAGATTATCATTTTGCACAGTTGTTATTGTATCGATAAAAAATTTAATCACGTCACACTTATATTTTGTTTTTTCAAATACTAATGTCTCGCATCGAAGTCAGATTTAAAAGACGAATTAGCAAGAAACATAAATTGGAATTACTTTTTTGAATTCAAATAAATTCGATATGTTAATATTTAGTTAGCTTTAGCTTTAAGTGAGAAATCGAATACAAAAATAATAAATCTTTAAATATTTGTATTTGAGTTAGTTTTAGATTCAAGTGAAAAATCTAACGCAAAAATGATAAATTCTCATGTGCAAAAATGATAGAAAAAATGTAGTTTGGTCGCCAAATGATTTACATTTAGTCGAACAGATTTCTCCATTCAATAATAATTAGAATGTTTGTGTAAAAACATTTTTCGTTCAGTAATAATTAAAAGCATGTAAGAACCTACACCACAAAAATTGTCGTGCACTCTATCACAACTAAATATCAAGGCCCCAAAATCACAGTTATTTTCAAAAACTTGAACGACTTCCACCGTCTGGGAATTTCAGACCGGTTCGGCGGTTTCTCCTAAAACAAGAAAAATTCAGGTCGGTTACTTTGAAGTTTCAACTGTAGACACGTGTAAGCTGTGTAAAGTGTTAACAGCGGAGTTAAAGCTTAGTTCGGATTAATAATAATTTTCCATTTTCATCAATTCCGATGATTTAAATATCAGGTTATTTTAGTTCTTCGTATGAAATTGAACACATTTTCTCACAACAATGGTACATTTAACAATTTATGGCCCATTGTAAAATGGATCACACTCGATAAAATATATAGGGACTTTGACTTCCCATTCAATGCTTATAAATGAGGTTGGAGAGAACGAAAAGCAGATTCAATTATAATTATGTGCACACACGAGATATTGAAGATGCATCTTGCAAACCCTTGATGCTACCACGCAAATATTGGTGTCATCATTTAAATGCTAATAAATACATGGTTAATGCCTCTCTAATGACATCATGGTAAAATCGCTGAATGTTAATAATTCTAATGTAGGATTTATAATATGGGTTATGGTTAATAAAAACATGGTTATACGAACTATTTTGGCTGAACAAAATAAATAAATAAACAACCACCGCACGACATGAAAGTGTTGTATCTGCAACAATGGAAATAACACTAAACAGAGAAAATTGTTAACGTTAGAAAGTCACTGAAATGATATATACTCTGATGTTGATGCACACACAAAGACAGAGCCACCTGCTCAGCAAATTGTACTTAACACAATAGTCCTCGGGTACTCCTCAATAATGAGAGATGATATACCCCAACAGAGGAGATGTGTGCAGGATAGAACTGTCCATTATGATTAGTATAAGCACAATACTAATCACCCTTAAGAACTTAACAGCAAGATAATAGAAGGGAAAAATAAACACACAGTTGCGCAAAACAGAGCGAGAAGAGGGGAAAAGAGCTATGGATAGTAGCCTGCTCTGGAGTGAGTTGAAATGAAAAACTCGTTTTTCTTTTATAGCCAAAAGAAGAGTGAAATCCGCACAGTATTGAATGAGAATAAATTTTGTATTTAATCAAAAATTTAAGTGCGAAATTTAATTTGAAACGGTAATAAAACGGTCAGAAAATATTCTCTCTTTAAAACAACTTAATTCTAGCCGGGTCAGACGCCCCCACATTCAAAACAAAAAACGTAAGTCTTGGTTGGTCCGCAGCCTTAGCCACGCCCGCAACACACACTCAGTCCCGCAGTCTCAGCCACGCCCGCAACACACACTCAGTCCAGCAGCCTTAGCCACACCCGCACCCACACCCACACCCACCGCAAGCACGCAAAACGCAAAGCCGTAACCGTGCGAAGCAGTGCACATGTGTGAAAAATATGTTTGTTCTAACTAGCCCATTGTCTTAGTCCTCCTTCAACCGTAAAAGCTTCTAAACCCTAAGGGTCCTCCCTTAGTTGCAATTTTTTGTGGTAATAAAGAGAGGACTCATCTCTAGTCTCTCCAATGTGGGACTAAAGGTTCTTCATTCACAATAATAAAAAATTAGCTAGTGTCCCTTAGTGACTTCTAGGTCCTAAGGTTCATTCCCACCAAGACCAAAATACATTTTAAAATTTATTTTTCTCCAATAGAAAAAACTTATGATATATGGGTTGATTTAGATTATGAATGTTATTCGTAAATATTAATAATTTAGATAGGATTTTCCGATGATGACGAAGAACAAAATGTTATTTATCTACTAAATTAATTAATAGAACGTGTGTTGATTTGAATTATGGATTTTGTTTGAAAGAGAAAAAGTTTTTGCCGGCTTTAGAACAAAGTGGTGAGAAAATGACAACCCGAAAAAGAAAAGAGTGAGGGATATCTGCTAAGAAGCCTACCACCACCTCTATTGGTTGAATGTGGGACTGTATGGTACAACTATAAAACTAATAATTCTAATGAATGACAATGTAACCGTTACTCAGCTGTTTTTGTTACACTTCAACATCATTGCATTAGCAAACACAGCAAGAAGAAATTTTTCTTAAGCCATCGCAGACTAAAGATATTCACATCATCATCTATATATTGGAGGGGGGTTTCTGTGATCAAGCCCTAGAAAAGAAATATTCTTCTTGGTCACACCACTTGTACAATTTTCTACTTTTCACTTAGCAAGATCATACATGTATTGGATGTACACTATATCCACGAAGGGAGGAGGAGGATTGAAGGAGAGATGGATATTCCATATAAAGAGTTAAAGGTAATATTATTTTTGATCAAGAAAGAAAAAGTGGATACTCTTTATTTTACCCCAACAAGTTGGCACAAATGAACCATATAAGCAAAGCTAAGCTAAGCTAAGCTGTCCCTTTGTTTCGAGGACTTTAGTTAAAAGACAACAATCTGAGAAAGCTAACACCATCCATAACGGTGTACGAAAAAAGGTGATACTATCTTTTTTTATAAATGGATGAAGTATTTTTTTTTAGTTTTACCATGTGTCTATCGTAGTACATAGAAAAAAAATTCTCCAAATTTTACCCGAAGAATAAGTTTGATCCAGTTCATGACCTGTTAGAAATAGAAGGCGCTCTGGTGGCCTCATGGACAAAAAATGATTGCAGTCAGTTTGATAATGATCGAGTGACATTGTTTCTTTGGTCCGAACCAAAAAATGCCTTAGATATTATGTAAAATTGATCTTGTTCTTTTGTTGATCAGAGATTTATATATGAAAAAAACATATTCTAGAATGGGTTCCACACCAGGCCATATCTGAGATTGAGCATCACCATAGACCATATATGTAACACCCGTAATTTTCGCATGACGCTTACTCATGGACGCGTCATGGCCTGGGTTGAAGCTTCATCATAAACTTATAAAGCTTACCCAAATATGCATTGGGGTGTGGATGTCTTGACCTTGAATTATAGTGTTAAGGCCCTATTACGCGTGATGCGTATTCGAGGAAGCATCATATTGCTAAGGCATTATTATGCCGTGATGCATGATCCAATGCATCACCGAGCCGAAGTTGCGTAAGTTAGAGCACCATAGTGCTAAGGCACTATTATGTCGTGATGCATGATCCAATGCATCACCGAGCCGAAGTTGCTTAAGTGAGAGCATCATAGTGCTAAGGCACTGTTATGCCGTGATGCATGATCCAATGCATCACCGAGCCGAAGTTGCGTAAGTGAGAGCATCATAGTGCGAAGGCATTGTTATGCCGTGATGCATGATCGAATGCATCACCGAGCCAATATCGTTATTTGATAAATGCATCATAGTGCTAAGGCACTATTATGCCGTGATGCATTATCGAGAATGCATCACCGAGCCAAGAATGCTTGGCTTTGGAAAGAAATCTTCATTTTCGGCCTTGCAGTCGATGAATGGCCCTTACCTTTCAAATATTTATTTGTGGAAATGCAAATAAAACATATATGGGGAGGGAGCTTTGCTTGAATCTGCATGAGCGGTAATGCACATATAAATGTGATGTATCCTATACGATGGAGCGTACTTGATGTTCATTAGCGTGTTTAACTGTAACTTACCCGAGAATGCTTCGCTTGGCTTTGGCAAGAAATCTTCATTTGCGGCCTTGCAGTCGATGCGAATAGAACATATATAGGGAGGGAGCTTTGTTGTAATGTGCATGAGCGGTAAATGCACATATAGATATGCGAAGTGGCCAATACGTTGGAGCATACTTGATGCATAAGCATCAATATGCTTGTAGCTTAATCGATGAAGCTTGAATGTGCATGAGGGGTAATGCACATGTAGATATGCGAAGTAGCCTATAAGTTGGAGCATACTTGATGCATAAGCATCAATATGCTGGTAGCTTAGCCGATGAAGCTTGAATTATGCGAAAGCATCTTTCGATCGTGTTACGTATTTGATATTGCATATTTGCATAATAAATAGCGATAGTTATGCACAAGCTAGTGCATACCTTGCGAAAGCCCTTTGGCCTACACGGACTAGGCTTTGTTTGGCCTTTGGCCTTGCGATGAAGTTGGAATTGAAGTTAGCTTTGCGTTAATAGGCTTAAGTTGCTTGTCCATTTCGAATTGACCCTTTGATAAACTACGGTCATGCTTGATCCCATCAAGGTACGGGTTGGGTACGTATGCAGCCGCAATGCAATGCATTGAGGTGCAGCACCTTGTCGCTCATATCATCTAATTTGGGAGATGATTGTGACATTATGGTAACTCATATCGTCTGACTCGACAATTCTAAACAAGAGATGATTGTTTCCACACTTGATGAGGTAGTTGCAATTTTATTTGATGGATTGTTCGTACTTCCTTGGAACCGTCGCGGCATGGATTGGCATGTGCCTGGATGTTGCACTCTTGGCAAGAACAAGATAAGTGTAGGCTCCAACGCATGGTCGAAGTAAAATTGATGAAGCGAAAGCTTAGGCTTGAAATAGCCTAGGTGTTGGTCTAAGGCATGAGTTAGGCCTGGACAATAAAGCAAAATTATGTGATGCTTTCCAAAAGCATCCCCATTAGCTTGTATAGCCTTCAACTCTTGGTATAATAAGGGTAAGTTGGAATGGTATGCTATTCAAAGGCATTCACCATGGGATTTAATGGCCTTGCACCCTTTGTAGGACAAGGGTGTGTTGGAACGATATGGAGACTACGGTTTGAGTACCATGCTTGCAAAGCATGTTTGGAAAGGCAAATATGCCTGGAACGGTATAAACATAGCTTGAATTATGTGGGAACTACGTTTCGAGTATAATGCTTACAAGGTAGGTTTGGAAAGAAAAAACTTACCTACACTTTCCAGCGAGAAGTTAGGCATTAAGGTCAAGTTACACTCTTAAAAATCACGCATCGGGGAGTTCTGGCCTGCCCAGCACAGCGCGCCGGAGGCGGAATTTTCCGGTCCGTGACAATATATCTCACAAGCAACACCAAATTCCATACCGAGATTAGGTGTGTCAGTGTGATGTGAGGCTCATTTTAAGATTAATCCTAGTACATTAGATAAAATTGGGCTCGATACGAATCTCGATCTGAGAGTAAGTGTGACATGAGGCTTAATTTTATAACAAGTCCAACTATAAAACCCCATACCAAAATTAGTTTGAGTGATGTTAATTCTCATATAGTGCCCCATGTCAAGTTCAGTCTCATGTTAATTTAGCATAGATCTTCCAAGCTCAATCTCATGCTAATTTAGCATAAATCATTCGATTCCTCTTAAAAGTCTGTTTATCTTGCATTTGGTTTACCAACACAACTAGCAATCATGCTTAACCCCTTTCAAATAAATGAGTGACTAGGTGAAGGAGTGACCTTTGCACCGTGCGGTAGTTAGGTAAAGAGGCTAAACGATTGAAGTTTTCCCGTCTAGCATAAAATCAGTCATTGACATGTGAAGTTCACCCGTCTAAGTCACCCGTCTGGCTATCAATTCTGTTTTATTTTTATTTTATTTTTAAAAATAACAAAAAAAATTCCAGACAAGTAATGATCATCCGTCTAAGATTCTGGACGGATAAAGATCACCCTTTTAGCTTGGACGGATGAATATTACCCGTTTAGGCTAGACAACCGAGCATTCTTTCACATATAAAAGTGTTTGAAGGAGTTTGGTGAAAGAGGTTCTGTCCCCTACCCATAGTGACCCCTAATTTGATCAAAATTGATCAATCTCTTTCACTTTGAATAAGTGTTCTCTACCCATATCCCTTGTTCTTAGAATTCCACATATAAAAAGGAACATTGTAAACACTCATTCGAACTGGTACAATCTTCAATTTAGCTATCCCCCTCTCCAGAAGGGATGACCAAGTCCTTGAAATAAAAAATTACCATACATATACAACATAATCATGAATAGTCATTTTCATACCTCCCATTAATTTCCAAGATTTGACTACAATATTTCTCACCAACATAAAAGGCAATTTACGCCCCACAGAAGAACCAATTACTAACTCTTTCACATATCTTGATATCATCAAATAAAACACCAGGTCCAAAAATCGTCTCTACATCTACACCATGTGAATCATAAAACTCCATTTTTGTATCTTAAGGATTTTCAGCTTTCTCATAATTATCAAATAAATCATACAAATTCATCTTTCAAAAGAAGAACGATCTTCTATCAAATCGGATCAATTACCTTTGACAGAACCAAACCCTAACACCAAAGAATTATATCCAATCTTCATGAACAAAGCAAAAACACACAGAAAAAATAAACTAACACAAAGAAAAACGTGAAAGGAAGACAAACTACCCAATACCAGTGTTCATCTATCCAGAAGTATATAATAGCCAGATTCCTCAAAACAAAAAAAAACCATTTAAAAATCGAAGAAAATCAAAATTTGACCAAAATCAACGTCATCAAAAAATCGCCTTTCCACCCTCTTGATTTCTTCACAACATTTCATGACCCACTTATAATTTCAATAGCTCTTAGAAAATACTTGAAAACATGCAAAGAATCTCGATGGAAATTGAAATTAAAAAAATAATTTACCATTATCTATTACCAAAACTTAACCATGTTCATTCACCATCTTGTATGCTCTTAAATTTTACTACTAGTATGATTAAAAAAGACAAAAAAGTAATTTTAATTCTTGATTTTATCCGCCATGAAATTAGTGTTGGGAAATTGGCACCCCGAGCGCAGCGGATCACAAGATCACAAAAGGCATTTGATGATTTGAAACAAACATGGAGAAATAATAAGAGAGACAAAATATAAACAAGTACACAACCACAACACAAGAAATATGTGGTTCACCTTTACAGGATACATCCACGGCCAATACCACCAGAAAAACGTTCATTACAATCAAAGACCATTACATGCTCTTTTCGCAACTCATTGAAGAAAACTCAAACAAAAAGAGTTAACAAGACATACACGAGAACACCATTGAAAAAACCTTAGAAATCAACTCTCTAAACCATTCTTCAAACCAGCCTCATGTCTTCTCTTCCGCACCTTCTTCATAGCTGCCATTAATAGAGGAAAAATATGGAAACTCTCTAGAAACTTGGTTCCTAAACCCTAAACATTAGAACACCAAAATCCTCTCTCTACAAGTTTTTCTCTCACACCAATATTGACCTTCACGGTAGCACTCGACCATCCCTATCAAAGAGACCAAAAACCTAAGCACAAGGCTTTACCACTCTTCTAGGTTGGAAAAATATGAACCTCCAATTATACTTCTATTTATAGAGATACAAACTTAACTCTTAAAAAACCCTAACTTTAGGAATAAGTTTTCCTAGCTTGGATCTTAAATTCCTAAATCTTAGGAACAAGTTTACTTAATAAAGAGTTTGACAAAAAAACAAACTCTTTTACCACCGAATAAACCCATAATTAGTGATACCACAAAAGACCAAATCATTCAAACAATTTAAAAAGGCTATTTACGTTTTTAAATTGCTTAAGGAATTAACAATAACTATTATTTCCTCTTAATTTTATCCTATGATAGAATTCTAATAAATTATAATTTTGATTATTAGATATTAATTACTGTTAGGATCGATGCTATAAAGAAAACAAAACGAAAACAAGAACATACAAGATTTACTTGGTTCAATCAAAATAGACTACGTCCAAGGAGCAACTGCGGTTTTCACTATGATCTCAAAAACAGAGTTCCCGAGGAATACAACGATGATAATAATAAGATACGAACCCTAGATATGGCAACTCTATATATATAGAGACTACTGGCCCGTCCCTCCGTTCCATAAACAAACCTCTCAAAAAGTTTCATTTAATTTTCCAACGAACCGCCAATCGGATCAGGTCGAATGTAAAACCGGACCGTTCACTACCAGGCTCCACACAAACATAACAATTACAATATATCAGATAAAAATCATTATACAATTGATTTAGCGAATACCTCGTTTTGAAATGGTCAATAACTCATCATCGACTTAGAAACCCCAAGATTTTGAAGTTATTTGTAAATCAGTTTTCTCCAACATTTCAGTTATATTAGGGTTGCACATCGGGTGGGTCGGGTCGGGTTTGGCCTCACCCGCACCCGACCCGCCATTTTGGCGGGTGACTTATTTTTTACCCGCACCCAACCCGCCGTAGAACGAGTTGGGTCGGTTTTGACCCGACTTTATGGCGGGTCGGGTGCGGGTCATCCGCTGTCACCCGCCCAGACCAAACAAAGACATCAGAGTAGGTAGCGAAAATCTAATTCATTTGGTATCACATTCATGTTTCTACTCCATAACTACCGTAAATTTGGATTATAAGTTGCAAAAAACTCTTATTAACCATTACATTTATACAAACAGAGTTTCACACAGGATAGTTCAAGCATTACATTTACTATTTCATATAAGCGTAAAGCATCAGAGTGTCTATTTCATCTTCAGATCCAAGTTGGAAGGGCAAGTTATTGGATAGTACAATACAGAGAAACAACTAATATTGGGAGATTAAGTACTTACTGCGTCCACGATGATTGAAGATATCATGATCATAACAAGAAAAAAGATCGCCGAGAAAATGCTGATTTTTGCCATTTCTTGTTTTCTAAATCAACTTTACTTGAACTCTGATACAATTCTTTCTCTATCAAAGATCTTCAATCGCCTTTTGAAATATAGCTGACTTTATAAGACTTGTATGCACATGAATGCTCTACTTATAGAAGTACCTTTTATGCTCACCTGGAATAAAGACGGTTGTTTTTATTCAGAACACCGGGAAATGTACTAAAAACGAAAAACCCATGTTAAATATGTACTTGACCAAAACCAGCATTTACAAAAGCATTTACAAACGTAACAGCTAAATTCTGCCTGGCGGAATCAACACTCGCACCAGCACTAGCCCTGCCGTCAATCAAGTGCACCTAGAAAATAAATATGCCAACAAGTCATACACAGTGACAGCTGCAAAACCGCGATAAAACAAGCAAATGCGTAAATATTTATGCAACATGGTGGCAAAGGTGCACAAGAATATTTATGCAACATGCATCAGGAGAACTGCCTAAGAATACTGATGTCGGTACAAAATGACAGATTGGTGCACAACTTGAGTGTGTTTCCATGTTATTAGCTGTATTTTCAGTTGTACACGCAGAGGTCAGGCAGTCAGGCTTATTATAAATTAAACACATTCTTGTTTCAATATAAAAACTTGAGGTCTAGATAGGTCCTGAGACATTGCTTTTTTTTTTTACAAGGACAACTGTTTCCAGTGACTGGTAAGTCAGACATTCTATCCCTGACGCCAATTTAATATTCCCCGAACATTAATCATATATCTCAGGTATCACATGAAAGACACCCTCTCCCAAGTAGAGACAATAAAACTAAAATTGTATCTCAAAACTTACTTGGCGTGCAAGGATATAACAAAATTGCTTTTTCAGTTGAATGTCTTCACAAGATGTAAACATCTCCTTCACATACTGCAAAAGTAGTCACCTCCACTGTCAAAATTCACAGATGAAAGAAACAATTCTTGCAAAAACTAAATATGAGATCATACAGAACAAAAACAAAAATACATGTTTAAGATCTGAAACAAAACGCACCTTCAACTTATTCAAGGAAAGCGCAATCCGGAGTGCCGACGGGTACTCTTTAAACTTGAGATATATTGCTAGGATATATCCAGAACCAGCAAAACATCCTCATTGCAAGAACCCACAAAGACCAATCCCAATGAGATTGCTGCAAACGCAATCACATCAAGTGGTGCATTTGTATCCCCTGGAATTGGAGACAATTTCTTATGAATCTGCAAAATGATTCACCTATAAGTACATTCAAAGTTTCAAACACACATTTACTATATCACTAATAAATTGAAGACAGAGGGTAAAGAACTAAGCATTCTCTGAAAAACATCTTGATGGCAGAACAAACCATCGTGTCTCACACTCTTGAGCACTAAATAATTTTACGACTAAGTACTCTTGCTACAAGAGCTTACAAACTGATATCCACTGTCTCCATGCCATGTGCAATAATATAATTATCCCCCAGTTAGATGACCCAAGACAGAAACCCTAAATTTTCAATTATTTTCAAATCAAATCTTTTAATAAGCATAACCATCTTCTTCTATATAATGTGTACTTAATTCCCATCTTTAACTACTCAATTCCATCATCAATCACCTCAACAGAAACCCTAACTTATTTCTCTTTCAGTTTATTGTTTCTTCCTCTTCTTTTTGCTTAATTCGTATCAACAACATCTTCACTAACACCTTCTGAACCTTTCCTTTCATCACTCAATCACAAATCCCTCATTTCAACTCTCAATCTTCCTCACATATGAAGAACAGGGAAGGGGAGACGGAGAAATGGAGAAGAAAAACGAGAGGAAATAAAGCCTCATTTCTCTCACTCAGCTAATAAAAACTTTATGGCGGGTGGGGTCGGGTGAAAGGAGCTATCACCGGCACTCGACCCGCCAGAAATCGGATTTAAATAAAATCACCCATACCCAACCCGTTCATCGACGGGCCGGATACGGGTCGGGTAATTTGAGACGGATGTAAATCGGGTTGGCGAGTTGGGTCGGATTTGTACAACCCTAGTTATATTACAAGTTTTTAATTGTTTTTTTCATAAAGTACAAACTTGTTTTATGGACGCTCATCAGATTAAACTAAATTTGTTATATATATCAAGTATCACTTAATCACATGAAAGTTATTATTCGATGGACTGGTCATACAAATTGCGCAGGGTGGGGGACTAATGTGAACTTTTTGGAGTGAAATGGTTTTGTTGCTGTTTTAGGAGAGGCAGTGAGGCACTAAACCATACATTACTGAGTTCATGTTATTTTTTCCTAAATCTAAATTTAGTTCGGGGGCAACATTTTTACACTCAGCTTTGGGCATCACGTAGCACCTTTAGTCCAAAAGCTCGTATGATTTTGATACTCAACCTAAGATATCACGTTTACACATTTTAATACTCCTTCGTCTGTCCTACTGTGGATGCTATAAACCCTTTCCATGTCGATGTTACATGTATCACCACCAACTCTTACTCACCGGCTAACATCTTACAGTTGAAAGGGCCCGTTATGGGGATACAATTATACCGTTTTCGGAACTATTTTTTAGGGGCTAATTAGAATTTAAAGGGATTCTTATATGCTTAGACCATATGCACTATAAAATTAAAGGGTATTCTAATATGATGAAATGATTTAATTACCCTTTATTAAATCTATTATAATTGAATATGACCATCCAAATCAAAACAAATATAAACCTAAATCCCAAAATCAAATCATAATTTTTAACCAATTTTTTTTTTTTAAAACAAAACTCTTATTCTCCTTTTTCCCTCTTCATCTTCCATAACTGATTAATCGTCGATTCATAAACAAACTTCATTGTCGATTAATTTTATCGTCTACAAATTAATCGTGTTAAACAATGTAGTAGAGATGTACGACCTAATCTGGGGATTGCGGTGCTTGCAAATCAAGCAGTCAATAAACCAAATCAACAAGAAATTGAAGAGCCGGTTGTTGAACCCGAAATCGAACCTAAACGAGAAAACTGATTCCTGATCAAGCCACCATGCAAATTAAAAGGTGATTCCCGACAAAGCCCTTCTATTGCATGTGTTTTTTATTGCCGATTCGAATATAAATCATGATATTTATGGTTCAAAATGTAGTTTCGGAAAATTGTTCGTCTAGGAACATAGTGTTTTATCCTTATCGTCTTAACCGAACTTTCTGTTCTCAAGAACACGAAGAACAATTCGGTTGAGAAATAATTTTAGGGCTATCCGAACTTTTATTTCTCTAGAATTTTTAGCCGAACTTTGGACTTCGGCTATATCGATACATTGAATTTTCAATCGAACTTTTTGGTCCAAAATATAAACTTAAAGTTCGGCTATCCTCCAAAATTAAAATTCCAACCGAACGTTGCACTGTTTTAAAGATAAAATGATGTATGTCAACCAAACAATTTTTTTGTTAACCAGACTTTTTGTTTGTTTAAGTCGATAGTGTAAATAACTTAGCCGAATTTTTTGTTTTTTATCCAAATTTTATGCTTTGTTATTCCAATTTAGTTAAATAGTCTTCGTTTTGTTTTTGGGGGGAAGTCGAAAGGAAAAGGTAAGGATAAGGTGGTGTCAGATCTTAGAACTCCGACCCCTCACCACGGTAACACCTAGGGGAATATAAGCGTGGAATTAAAACTATCGGGATCAAGAGTTGTAATCTGTGAAGTGAACCAAGAGATAGAACAAGAAGTTGAGGATGAGCAAGAGGAGGAACCACAACCAAATATTTCTCTTGTAGTTGTTAAAGAGAATAAGACGGCTAAGAAACCTTGTGCTAGATATGCACATATTTCTGTTAAAGAGTTGTGTTTAACTGCCACCAACCCACCTCATGGTACACCCGCAGATGAAGGTGAAGTGTTGTTCGGCTACAACGCTCATGAGCTGCCAAAATCTACTCGACAAAGGTATTGAACCTTAACTATATGTTGTCTTAGTAATGATTTTTGTGTGTTAGTTAGCCAATGTTTGTGTTAATTTTAATTTTGTAGGATCATTACAATGCGACTAGATTGTTGAGACGTCAGAAGGTGGTTTCATGGGATACAGAGGATGAGTGTGAACAAGTGGTGGAGGGAGTCAAATCATGTGTTATGTGGTCTGTTATCCATTATGCACATGCCGAGTTTGATAGTGTCACCGTCTCTTCATCCAAGACATGAGCCATCACCGCTTACTTGTTGTATCATCTAGGCAGCCTTATATTTCCCGACACTTCTGGAAACAGGGTAGGTGCCAATTTTCTCCATCTTTTGCATCCCTTCGAAAAGGTTAATGATTACTCTTGGGGCCTTATGGTCCTTGCGTTCCTTAAATACCAACTTAGGAGCACTGATCGGATTAATACTTCACAAATCGGAGGCTACTAGACTCTCTTCCAGGTAATTTTCGACATACTAATTCCAATAAATTGCATAATAAAGATGATTGATGAATCTTTATATGTAGCCAAACTTTCTTATGTTGGGTTGATAATTGATTTTTTGTTCTAACCGAACTTTTGTTAAACTTGATTTTTCCCCTTAGGTGTGGGTGTACGACTACTTCCCTATAATGAAGTCAAATGATGAGAAGAAAGATTACCTGGAATGGGTATGTCGAGGGGAGTGTTGGATGAATTGGGAGCGCATGAATTAGTTTTTCACCCCTACTTTTTTGCTGAAGGTTGAGCTTTCGCCAGTCGCGGCTTACTATGTGCCATAGTTTTTTCCTGGCGACTACTCGATGTACAACCCTTGAAGAGTATTTCGCCAGCTCTTGTGTGCAGACTATACCAACCATGGAGAATGAAAACTTTAGATTGATGAAGAGGGGTACAAAAAACACCACCAATTTATTTAAGCCAAGACATGAGTCACTGCCAATGCCAGAGATGTGGAACAACATGAATACATACATTATTGATGAAGAAGAGTGTATATATTTGGAGTAGGATATTCAAAACGCCTATGGTGAAGGGTACATGGAATGGTATCTAAAGATTACTCATCCCTATGTTACAAATCATGTTCAACAAGCTAAGGCGGAGAGGGCGAAGGCGAAGGATAAGAGTGTTGAAACCGAAAAGACGCCTACTTGCAGCGAAGGTGTTGGAGAGTGTGGTAAATAAAGTTTTTCTCTTTATGATTTCAACGTGTTATTAAGGTGTTGGAGAGTGTGGTAAATAACGTATTTTTATGTTAACTTTGAACAGGTTAAGGCGGGTAGGAAGCTATTGAGGAAAATGATGGCTAAAATTCGTATGGGAGACACTATGTCGACTGAAGAACAAACATCCCTTTACAATGAATAGGAGAAAGTCATATCGAAAAATGAGCTGGAGTCGAGCAAGACGAAGTCTCCCAAGAGGAGTCAACTACAAGGGAAGGGTTCGAGTATTGTTGTTGCTACTATAAGGGGACCAAGTAGGGAAGGCTCAAGTGCAGCTGATGCTACTATGTTGGAACCAAGTGGAGATGTGACCCCATCCGACGAATAACTTGGACGTGGTAAAAGAGTTCGTCGCACTCGTCGACGTGGTGAATGAGTGTTTGAATTCAGTATGTTTACATTCTAAAACAATTACATGGTTTGAATTTCATTAGTTGGTTTGTATTTGATGTTAATGCTTCGTAACTTGGTTTGAAACTTTTATTAATGGATTTCGTAAGTTCGGTAAAAAAAATTGGTTGATAAAGCCTATTACATAACAAACCGAACAAATAATTCGGCTGTTAAAAAAAAAAGTTCGGTCGACATATGTTCAAATCTATGAAAAACAAAGATTGATTCGGTTAAAGTATCTATTATCAAGCTAGACGAACTTTCTACTTGATAAAATTGTTTGATATTTTGTGTAATGTTCGTCTAGGGAGGAGAAGTTCGGCTACGAATTGCACAATCCAGAGTAATGTTCGACTAGGGAGTAAAATATCAAACCTAGCCGAACTTCTGACATAAAAAAACCTGGTGAAATCATATATGTTCGTTTACCTGCAATACATAATTCCTAACCGAACTTCTGACACAAAAAAAACCTGGCAAATTTAAAAGGTTCGGTTAAAGTATCAATTATAAGATTAACCGATTTTTTTTTTTGGTTTCAAACATACAAGTTCGTTTATTAAATCATATTATTGAGACAGCTGAAATTTCTATTTGATAAAATTCTTTGATATTTTGATAGTTCGGTTAAGAATCACATTGTTCGGTTTGGAAGTCTATTAAAGTCCTAATCGAACTTCTCATTTCGGCAACTATCATTAGTACTACAAACATTTAAATTCTACTATTACCAATAGTTTTAACTAATAGTTGGGTTACTACCACGAACTCAGAGAGTTCGGCTAGCTGTGTTCTTCATAAAGTTTTATATTTTCACCCAATTTATGCCAATTCAAGCAACAAAAACACATTAACAAGTATACCCCAAGTATTCCAAACATTATAATCTTCATATTATTTGTTGTGGTCTCGTTAATCTCGTCAAACCAAATTTAGGTTTCAATTTTTTTTAAAAAAAAATATTTTTTTCTCCCTCACAATAATTCTAATTATTTATCCCCAAATGTTTTATCTAAACTAATCTAAAACTAACAATATCAACTAATTAACCTGACTCAAGTTAACTTCTAATTAAGTAAGGGTATTTTAGCCATTACTAAAATTATATGGATAAGGGGGTCCGAAAATTACTTCCTAATTACCTAAGAAAAATGGGGGAAGGGTCCCCAAAAAATCGTTCCTTTTTTGTTGCAATCTTCGTCTCATCTTTTAGGCATATTAGATACTTAAATTTTGTTATTTTCTGATTAACAGATCTAGTATGTATCGATCATCTAAGCAGCAGTAAGCTGCAAGCAAAGAAAATGTATAGGAAATAATACTAATAAAATTGGATTTCGTTCCATTTTTTCTCTAATGGGCATAATGAGCAGCTCTATTTTTAAGATTGTTCGGTGTGCTTCTTCAATTTGATTACGAGACACTTCAAAATGATGGTGTAATCGGGAGTGAAGATACAAACACCTCATTTATCATCTTAAAAATATCTAGGAATTACCAGTTAATTCACTTTTGGTGACCCGTTTAGTATGTAGTCCACCCATTTTAGCGTAATTAATCGCTATTCCAAAAACTTTTTTTTCAGACTAAATTTATTACTCGCTGGTCCAACTCACGTGTGAGTTATGAGAGATATTTTTAGAGTATTCCTAGTTTACCCTTTATCTAACGTACATATAAAACTAGTTGAAATCAAATCTTGCCATATTTTCTTTCCTTTCTTCAGCTCAGATCCGAATTTCGCTCTCTCTCTCTGCTTCTGCTGGTGTTCTTCAGTTTCAGGGTTTCGATCTCAAATCTCCAGGGGTTTTTTAGTTAATTTTTTCTCAGTTATTTGATTTATGTTATGATTTGTTCTGTTTTTCGTTTTTTTTTTAACTAAAATCATGATAATCAACTCGATTTCACGATTTTTTTGTTTTTCTTACACTCAAATCGTAATGATTATCATTTTCTATGCATGTTTTGATCTCGTTTTTGTTCGTGTTTTAATGTTTCTGTTGATTTTTTAAACTGATTTTTTTAATAGTTCTATTTTGTTCATTAGATCGTCGTATTACGCTTGTTTACATGTAGTTTGATAATAAGTATAATTTGGTTTTCTTTTATTTTTTCAGGAACTCATGATTTATGTTCTTTTTTCTGGTTCTTTTTGAATGATTCTTCAATATACATTAATACGTACTGTTTTTCTAAGTTGTTTGATATGTATTGTTGTTATATATATTGTATGGTATACCATTTTTGAATCAGTACATAATTGTTTGTATTGCATATAAAATGCTTTTATTTGTTTGTTTTGCGTGAATCTATAATATTTGTGATACTCCTAAACCAGTACATATTATGTTGTACCGTAGATTTGGTGTTCCTATCATCTGAAAATATATGTTTGATTTTTATTTGGATCACATTTCTACAGGTTCAATATGTCAGGTGTTGGTTCTAATCCAAATACCTTTTGCTACTCTCATGTATACCACAAGCAACACCACATTGCATATTTGGTTACGTTATCTTCGACTTTGGAAGATTTGAAGTTTACTATTTGTGATGCGTGGAGATGGTTGACTCCATCAACTGTTGTTGTTAATTATGTTGAAAATGAGTGAAATTCCATGTCCTTGCTGATGTATCGCTTCAAGGGCTTGTTGCATTACATTTTACAAAGAATTTAGATTTCTTTGAGTTGCATGTGGATGTTGTTTTATCTGGTGCATCTAGTTCTTCGAGAAGTGTTGATTTGACAACAATGCTGAGTTGGTTGTGAGTGCTAGGAACAATTATTTGAAAGATTGTAAAGAGGTTGCAAGTGTTATTTTTTCCGATGGTTGGGAGAATGTTTTTGAAGATAAAAACCATTTCTTCCATGGTGGTGTTGAAGCTGTTCGGTTAGCATGTGAGAAATATTGTTTGAGGACTGGATATAAGGTTAAAAACTTGAAGAATGACCGTGAGAGATTCACGGTGAGATGCAGCAATGACTGTTGCTCTTGGATGCTTCATGCGGTTGCCATGAATGGGTCTTTGGATGTGTTTAAGATAAAGGATTACGTGGGGAGGCATACTTGTGGTGCTGGGTATAGGTTGAGGAGTCCAACTGTTTCGAGGAAGCTTGTAAATCATTTAGTTCATGAGCGTGTCAAGCACAAACCTCTCATAAAGCTGCAAGAGATTATGGATTATATTAAATTTGGGGAGGGATCAACATCAAGTATCACCACGCATATCATGCATTAGACTTATCGCATAAATGATTTTTAGTGACGATGTAAAAAGTCATACACTTATCTTGCTTGGTGGGTCACTGCTGTAGGGGAAACAAACCCAAGGTCTTATATTGATTTTGACTTCAACGACGCAACAAATAGATTCAACAGGCTTTTTATTTACTTTGGAGCTTGTAGAGAGGGTTATAAACTTTGTCGTCCAATGATCTTTTGTGATGCGAATTTTCTTATGGGGAGGTTTAAAGGAGGTCTAATGGCTGCGACATGTCTTAACGACAATCAAGGTAACTTTTTTATATGGTACATATTTGATATGTAACTGTTTTGTATGTACCAGTACAAAGAGAAATGTAGTCTATTTTCTGGTACATATCAATATATAATGTAGGATCATACACATCATACATAAAGTACATATTAATATACATTGTAGGTATAACATAATTTGAAGGTGCAGACATGAAATACATATTGATATGGGCTTTATATTTTTTTCCCAGGTTTTTATCCTTTTGCATGTGCATTAGTTCCTGGCGAAGATAATAATAATTGACATTGGTTTATGGACAATCTTAAAAAAGTTGTGGACCATCGTCGCATCACCTTTTTGACTGACCGAGGTGAAGGTTTGTTGAATGCAATTCCTGAAGTTTTCCCTGATTCTTATCATAGCTATTGTTTTTTCCACTTGAAAAAGAACTTACCCATCAGTAAGTCTGATGAAAAATATAAAGAAGTGATGGACTGTTTCCAAAAAGCAACATATGCGCTTTCTCCAGCAAGATATGAAGAAGGTCTTCAAGAAATGGTTTATCTAGGAAGGCCTTGGGTTGCTGAATACTGTCGTGACATTCCTAGGGAAAAGTGGTCTAGTGCATACTTCCCAGGCTGTAGGTATGGTCAGACTTCTTCAAGCATTGTCGAGTCTTTTAATAACTGGATTCTCCACGAGAAGAAGTTACGTCCCTGCGTTCTCTCTGACACAATCAGGTTTTTATAAGTTTCTTGTAACACTACAAGTATATATGTACTATTTTTTTTTAATATGCTCCACCAATCTTCTTCTAGTACATTTTTGTTTTTTGCACTATGTATAATATGTTTGTTGTTTTTTAATTTTATTTGTCGTGTAGGCTACGGGTAATGAGTTGATGTCTGAACGTCGTGAAGAAAGTCTTTTGATGGATCCAGAACTCTTAACCCCTGTGTATCAAGCCTTGCTTGAACTACACATTCAAATTGGTTGTCCTTGGAAAGTTAGTCAGTCATATGCTCACGTCTTTGAAGTTCATTCCCCAAGGTTGGTTTTTTAGGTAACATGCTCATTTGATGCGAGATATCCACTAAACTAGTTTCTTAGGGGTACTGCAAAAAAAATATCAAATATGTATTGTGCAGATTATCTTCTTGGGTTTGTGTAGGGAAAATATCAATATGTATTGTGCAGATTATATTCTTTTTTGTTTGTGTAGGGAAAATATCAATATATACTGTGTAAATAATATGTTTGGTTTCTTGTGTGCATGTCTCATATGGTAGATCTACAACAAAAGAGTTGTACTTTCCAAAGATGACGCGTGTATGGTTTTCCATGCTCACATGCTACTGCAGCTATTGCTGCATATGGGGGAAAGTTCCTTGATTATATCGACAAATACTTCAAAGTTAGTTGTTATCGCCAGCTATATTCAATCGCTATTAGACCTGTTCCTAATCACGACAGATAAATTTTTAAGCAGTACATATTGATATTTTTTATGGTAGTATCATATATGAGAATGGTTGTAAGCAGTACATATAAACCATAAACTAGAACTAGCATAGTACATATTGATATTTAGTGTAACATACATCAACAAAAACTGCACAAGTATAATAGATTTTTCTTAGTTATGTTTTTCAATATACCACATGCCTGATGAGTATACCGCATAAGCTATTATTTTGCCACTAATAGTAGTTAGGGCTCCTCCAGGAAGAAGAAAAAAGAACCGCATCAAGAGTGCATGGGAGTGGAGCAAAAATCCTGTTAAATGTTCAAATTGTAAATTGAAAGCTCATCACAACAAGGGTACATGCAATGTTATCCGTCTGTACCAATATATGGATCAAAATTAATTTCATTACATTTTTTTTAGTGCATTTGGGATTTAAATTCTTTTAGAAGATACTTGTTGTATTTTTTTATGTTTCTTTTTTCAGAACTTGTTTGTTATGTTCTTAATGTCAGAAAAGGAACTTGATGATATAAATCTTATATTTTGCTCCATATTTAAATATGTATCAACATGTGGTTGAATGTCATTCACTATATACGGGGGTCGAGGGGGCAGCGCCCCCTCGTTATTAGTGATTTTTATTCTCAATACATTTTTGTTTTATTTAGTAATCTTGTAGTTGTTATAAAAACACAAAAAATGTACATAAACAAAGTATTTTTTTTTTAATTCATATCAATATGTACTTCATAGTACATGTCAATATGTACTTGTTTTAGATTATGAATCTATTGGTTCAGAGTTTCAGAACAAAGTACATATCAATGTGTACTTCCTAGCACATATCAATTTGTTCTGCCTTTCTATATAACTCTAAAAAATTAAATAGAAACCTAACAATGCTAATAAATATCATCATATATATATATATATATATATATATATATATATATATATATATATATAAACATAATAACTAAAAACCAAGTTGAATAGGTAGAAACCAAGTTCAATAAGTAAACACAATAAGAATGTTACTGAAGTACTATCCACAAAACCCTGCCCAGGAAAAACCAAAATGCACCAACTTATCTCCTCAGACCAAGAGCTACAAACATATATGAATTACTCTGCAGTTAAACATGTATTTTCATTGGGAGGGTTCCCAACTGATTTCAGGATGAGTGGTTGTCCACAACCTGCAAGCTAACTTGATTCTTTTCATCTGAATCTTCTTCATCAGTTGTTCGTCATCTCCCAAACTTTTCACATCACGATCAATATTTGATCTTCTCTTTATAAAATGCATCACATACAGAAGGCAGTCAGGACAGATCCCTTGTTGTGGACAGCCATAGTCTGTCAACCGTACGGTGCTCACCATCTTTCTTTTATGCTCATCCAAGAATTGATTGATATGGTTGAACAAGTATTCAAACATTTTCTTGGCATTTTCATAGCAATGGTCCCTGTGAATGCCACGGATGAGTTGTAATGTATGAATTTCTCTGTTTCAAACTCAAAGTCCAGCAGGGTCCAATGCTTGTTTCCGTGGAACATTGGTACAAGGATCTTTTCTATGTCATCGCTCATTTTCAAGATTGGCATGATGACAACAGTCGTTTCTGCCCCCTTAAATAGTCTGGCTTTTCGATATGATACTGAAAATTGGAAACGTTTAATAGGTTATTTCACAAAGTATATATCAATATGTACTTTTTTTCATATCTAATGTACAAAAGTATAAAAGAAGAAAACAACACATACCCAAGCAGCTGGATCCAGGTACAACACCTTTAAGCATTTTCTTTCTGCCTCAGGATTCGCTTGGTCCTCTTTAGACGCCACTTGAATCTTATACTGAGCGTAGTTGAGAAGATCTTGCTCTAATGCTCTGTTGAAGATCAAATCTTCCATTGTAGCCCCGCTGACGCAGATACCAACTCAATCCTCTACTGTCCAAGCAACCGAGCTGCACATTTATAACAAAAACACATATTAAAGTAAGTTTTTTTGATATGTACTGCAAAACTTACTTGATTTAAAAGTAAAATGAAAGGTAGAAAGTACTTACATTCTCTTTCCTTTCTCAAAGTATGGAAGTAGAATCGCTTTTTGTTTATCTGTCATCTTCTCATAGAGTGATGACTTCTCAAGATCCATGAACTTCATACGAGGTTTCTGAGCTTTACGAGCTTTATTGTTCTTTCATGTCTTTATTGTCTTTTTTCGTTGGTCAGTTTTCGACTTCTTCTTTTCAGAAAACTTACTTCCATTATCAAATAATGGATCTGTCTTCTTTGCTGGATTCACACGAGTTACTCGCTTGCTAACTTGTTCTCCAGTTGGTAGTGACTTTTTTGCAATAACCTTTGGTTTTGCTTTCTCTTTGGCAGCCCTCATCTTGGCAAGTTTGGTTGCTAGTGGCACGTCTTGACGTTTGGGTGGTTGTAACTTCATATTCCTGCATTTTTGAATCCAGATTTTTAGTACTATATTTAAATCATATTTTTTCAAACAAAGACAAGAAAGGTAAATTACCACAAGTAGAACATATACCTCTGGGTCATTTTCTTGCTCAAGTGTGACTTGATTTGCATTCTTCTCAGTTGTAAGTTGGTTCGGCTCAGCTGTAACTTGTCGAACTTCTACACGTCGCAAATCATTTTCAAATAAATTATCAAAATGTTTGCGAATGTCAATCCCAAACAGAGTATGGCTTGAAACATTACCATTATCTTGGCTGAGAGATGCATATTCTTCATCATAAACTCCCTTGCTGGAAATGGCTAAGTCCAAAAATTATTCAAATGTGAACTTTTCAATGTCTTCCATCTTCGCCATCTCAGTAAACAAAGGTACTTTCATGTCCACGAAGCTGTCGACCAAGGTTTCAACGTCTTGTTCATCAGGGTTCTGCGACATCCTTTTAATAGTTTCAATACTCTGGTATATAGCTTCAATCACCTTTTTCACTGCTTCTTGTTGAAGTCCAGGTAAATCATCCTGTAACCTTTGAGTTTTTTTCATGATAGTTAAACACATATTGATATGTACAGTTATATGACAATAATAAAACACAATTGTAATCAAGTACATATTGATATTTACAGTTATATTGATAAACACATTTGTAATAAAGAGTGAAACTAGCCAGCATTACTTACCTGTGTTGCTTTTCTCTTGCATCTCTTTGACCTCTTTCTCCAAGTCATATTTAGCCCATGTTTTAATAACAGAAACATCAAAACCATAAAATTTTTGCACCGAAGGTGCTGTTGACAATGCAACATTATATGGAACCCTTTTGACGGTGGTGTCACTCAAAACATTTTTTTCATCTTCTGTTGGAGTAGTCGCAGTTGGCACTTTTTCTATTAGAATCTGAACAAATGGATCTCCCAAAACTACTTCATCTTCTATTTTGTTTTGCAAAAGAGGATCTGTTGGAGTAGTAGGAGATGGAAATTCTCCTGTTGGGTTAGTACCCAAATGAGTGGGACTCCTATCAATTGAGTCTCGAAACTCTTCTTCATTTTCAGTCTGCAAGGGAGAAGCTTTCATGTATATGTCATTCAACATCTGCAGAAGCTTTGATGCATCAAGCGGTCCATCTTCATGCTACATTGTGTTCACTTCACCCTATTTTTCAAAGATTATCTTTGTCAAATCTTCATATCTTTCTTTCCAATTATATTCCTCCACTCCTTCCCTGCAGTTTCTTCTTTATCTTCTACCTTTTCAGCTTCACTCCCCTCTTCTGCAAGTCTTCTTGTGATTCTATTCAGAATTTGCTTTTCTTGATTGGTGTACGGAACCTTGAAATTTTCATGGAACTGTACCAAAACAACAAAATATGTACTATAAAAACTAGTTTTTTCATGAAGTACATATCAATATATACTGTAGGATAACAAACATCATATATTCAACACATATCATTATATACCGTAGGATAACAAACATCATAAATGCAGTAAATAAATACATATTTTTCTTACCTCATATTCAGTGTATCAATGTCTTTTTGGAGCGCAGCACATAAGCTTGTCATATTCCATTTGACAGCTCTTTGAACAAACTTTTTTTCTTCCGGAGTCGTCTTTATTTCCTCCGGTTCCAGCAAATAGGTATGCTCTGCATACCAAATCTGTTTTGGAAAAAAAAATCACCAAAAAAAAGTTAAAATTAAATCATGATTTTCGTTGAGTAAACTACTAAAAAGATTTTTAGTACGTATTCTTACCAATAAATAGTTCAGACATCCGGTAGTATTCTCGACTGCATTTACATTGTCATTTAGTGACTTTTCTAGGTAAGAATATATCAAATCTGGCCATGACACATTCTTTGTAGCCTCGAGATCCTCCACAAGATCAATGTACTTTTCAGTCAATGCATTTGCATTTTTTGTTGTGAAAAACAACGTGATACACATGAATAGGCATATAAGCCTTACAAGGTCTTCAACGTCTCTCACTTCTTAACTTTTTTCCTCACTCCCTTCTTCAATATCTTCTTCACTTTTTTCTTGTTCATTTTCTTCATTTTCTGTACTCTCTTGACCACTCCCACTTTCTTCAGGTTCTTCGTCACTTTGTTTTTCTTCAGATTTTTTCAACTTTTTCATTTGCTTTATTCTTAGTTGCTGGTTTTTTTCTTCAGAGTTTCAAGATTTATTCTTGTATCCTCACTCTATTTACCTTTTTAGTCTTTTCTACATCACCAAAGAACCTTTGGAAGAAAACATTGTTTCGATATCCACCCCTTGATGTCAGCATCATATCTTCATGTTGTCTTATCCCTGCTCTTGGCATTCTAAAGATAACACTTGTTTCTTCAAGAGTGGATGTCAGAATATGTGAAACTCCATGCCTTTTGAAATCAAATGTGAGCTCATTCGCAACTTTACTTCTCTTATAACACTGTATTAGATTGGTTACCGCAGTTTCATTCTTCATCCAGTGATCTACACCAAGATTTGTATATCAGAACATCAAAAAAAGGTTCTCATATGATTGCTCACCAATGATCCCCAACTGAGTTTCACTCAAATCAAGCTTTGCAGCCCTGATTGCTCTAACTAGTGAGAAAATTCTCATGAAACCACTTTTGTAGATTTTCCTAGCAGGTGCAGGTGCTTTTGTCTTCTTTGTGGTTTTTTTACATTACCTATACAATGAACACACTGTCAATAACCCTACAATATATCAATATGTATTATAATATAGAACACAATATATATTTTGATATGTTGATATCTATCTGCTATATCATCAACAAAGCATACATTGATATGTCCTGATCCAATTCAAGATTAGAACAAAGTACATATCAATATATACTATCCTGTATGCAAGACCTAGATGCTATAATATAGAACAATATATATCGATATATATGCTTTATATCTATAGCATGAACAAAGTATATATTGATATGTATTGATTCAATTCAAGATCTAGAACAAAGTACATATCAATATATACTTATCCTGTAAACAAGATCTAGATGCCATGACATGAAAATAAGTATATACTGATATGTACTGGTCCAATTCAAGAATTAAAACTAAAAACCAAGTACATATCAATATATAACCTATGTTGCATGCTAAATCTATGTGTTATAACATGAAAAAACTATATATATATTGATATGTACCGATGTTGTATGCTAGATCTAACTCCTATAACATGAACAAAGTATGTTATATATTGATATGCACCGATGATTAGAATCAGTACCTTTTTTACCAGAAACAACAACACCCTTCTTTTTTTTCTTTGATGTTGATGTAGAATGAACAACAAGAGCTTTCGTAAGAAGAGCTTTCTTCTTCTTCTTTGTAGATGGAGAATCAACAACAACAGTTTGCTTCTTCTTCTTCGATGTTGTTGAAGAATCAACAACATCAATGTTCTTCTTCTTTTTTGATTTTGGTGGTAGAGAATCTATAAGAGAAGCTTTCTTCTTCTTCTTCGATGGTGGAGATTGAGGAGTATCTTGTTCTTCAATTACTGTTTCTTTTATTCTTCTATTGATTTTCCTTTTGGTACCCATTTTAGGTTACCGATGCTAGATATCTCTCAGTAGTTGAAGACGGCGAGAACCCTCACAATGCTAAACCTTAGTGAGTGCAGTAAAGTTGCTGAGTAGCTTAGGTTCAGTTGCAGTAAACTGTAGAATGCTCAAAGAAGTCTATGTTTCAAAGTATGCTATTACATATTTTGATTTTGTTGTTTGCGCTGGGTTTTTCGATTTGGTTTCAGGTGGTTTCCAAAATCTTATCCTAGATTTTTCAGGTTTAAACGAAAGGTTTAAACGAAATAAAGAAGGTAGTTGAAACTGAAAAATTCGGTTATAAGAAACTGAGAAGTGGAGGAGGTGGAGTACATGGATGGTTCACACGTGATGACCATAACAATAATTTTAACTTTTCAAAATGATTTTAGACCTACGAATAATTAAATTCTCCTGGTGGATTATAGAATAAATAGGTCCGGGTTTTCTGGACCAACCATCAAATTACCCTCTTACTATAACAAATAAAAGCCCCATTTTCGACCTTCGTACGGATTTCAACCGTGTCATAGAAAATGTCATAATTACCCTCAATGTTTTCAATTATTCGCCTGCGTTTTCGTAATAGTGTAAATGTTTGAAGGCTAATTTAGTACAACGTTTTAGTTCAACGTCGACAGGTAAATATGTTTTTTTTTACTTTTCTTTCTCCTTTCTCTATTCTCTCGGCTGAATGAACAGCTCGATCCCCTCAAAATCCATTTCCACCCAAAATCGATCATCGACTATTTTAGGTTTTGAGTTCTATCCCTAATCATTTGATCTTCAATATAATTATTTGTAGTTGATTTGGTTGGTTTGTTGTACTGTAAGTAACTTGCTAGGGTTATTTTCTTTCTGGAAATTGGAATTTTTCATATGAAGAAGAGACTGAAGATGTGAAATGCAAATTGGGGCAGAAGATTGATCCTATTGCTTGGAAATTTCAATTCCTCAAACCAATTTTCACTTAAGGCTCCACCGATCTAATTGAGGTAAGTAACTTTCTAATTGAGTTAATAAGGGGAGATGTGGGTCTGCTTTAGATACAAGCGAATTCCTCTATTAGTACCAGGGATTTGCTTACTACATTCTAATTTTTCTAAATCTGAATTCCTCCTACTAGAATAAGCACAATAACATGCCCCTGTATATGATAAGCTATTGGGATACTATTTTCGTATGAACTATTTTTGTTAAAATAGGAATCAATCAACTTATAATCTGTATAGGCATGGAGAAAGCTATGACATGATTTGATGACATTTCCATCTTTAATGTCCACGGTGTTGTTAAATGACAAGAATCTGAGCTGATTATGACTCGAGATTGATGGGCATTATAGAACAGTTAAAGCTGATTATGTGGTTTTAGGTTTCTTTTAAGTCTTAGTCTTTTTTTACCAATCATAAAAAGACAAGTAAGATTTTGTTATGTTAAGTTTAATAGTATTCTGATTAAGGCTTATAATGATCAGAATTTTCTTCCAGTTTGTGTGTCGCACTTCAGAATGCAAATGTTCAGTTGAGATACATATAATATTTTTTCATACGTGAACCAAATGCTTGTGTTTTTAGAGGATGTGAAGCACATTGATGCTGTCAATATGGTCCAAAACCTGAAATGCATGCATAGAATATACGGAAAAGGTCATAGGCTAGCCATAATAGTTTTTGTTCAATTGTTTTTTGATTTAGCTATTATTCGAGAGAAAAATTGTATCAGATGATTTTTTTTTTTAATTGTTCAATAATCGGTGATTGCTCACTGTTCTTTGTTTCAAATTTTCTTTCTCTGCCATCAGGTATACTAGACTGCACTTCTTTTAGATTCACCCTCTCATTATGCGTGCCTAGAACTAAACTGCACTTCTTCTGTTTATTAAACCCTAACAGAACTACTGATAATCATTAGCGAGTTTGTTATTGTTATTGTGGAGTCTTCAAAAGATTATTAGTTAGATATTACTAATCTTTGTTAATTCATACCTTAAAGATGAAAAGCAAGATGCTGGCATAGGAACTATAATGTCTAACTTTGTAGGTGAATTTGTTGGAACTAGAACAGCTACATGGAAAGAAATAAATAAAAGTGTCGGCTGAAGTTGTAGGCTTGGTTACTGAATTACAGTGGGCCCAAGATCTAGACTTAGCCTGTTCATACTGTGTGAGCATTTTTTTTCTTGACTGTGGATGTGGTAAATGAATTTTATAGCTGCATATGTTTAGAAGGATCTTATATTCAGGATGCTTATCTACTAGCATAGGATTGTATGAAAACAATAAGTGTGGCCAGAACTTGGTCTCATATCAGCTTATCTAAGTCTCATTGTACAAAGCATTGTATATTTGTATCTGTTACGGTAAGCTCGGTAACCATGTGCCGCAATATTTTAATTCAGCAAGCAACTAATCCTAACGGCAAGTTGTGAGGTGGTCACTTGATATAGTACTAGGCTTCCCATGTTTTTGCTATAAACAGCACAGACTTCCCATGCTCTAATCCTAACAGCAGATACTTCAATTTTGTACATTTGACCTTCATTTACAGTAAGGGAGTAACTTAATGTTTTGAAATTGAAATTAGTCACATCTACTGCTACACACTACTTTAAATGGAATTATGGATTTAAGTTATACAGTACTAGGCTGATAGCTATGTTGTTGAATGTAATTCTATTAGGAATTACCAACAGTTGGTTGTATTGATCTAGGTGTATCCATGGTGTCGGAAAATCTATCGACGGAGATGTTAAAGAGTCTCCAAAAATAGACCTACTTTTACTTCCCAAATTTATTTACAATCTATTTTGTTTTATTTTACAATCTATTTTATTACAGCTCTTTCAATGGGATCTGACGATGGCTCGAGGAAGAGATTGTGTGAAAGTCCGACACTTTTTGATGCTTCAATTGAGTGCAACATGGCCTCAACTGATGTTTTTGATTTACTTTGTTATAGGGCATCTTATTTATGTACATCTAAAAGAGAAAATCAATAACAATATGTTTTATGGGTTTTGGAATCAAACAGCACTTGCATCGCACGTGCCTCTTTGCTAGTGATGATTATATAAAGAGCGTATGCCACAAATCAGGACACCTGACCAATTTCGTTTCCATTTTATATGGAGTTGGGTTAGAGTTGCTCCGAACCCAATCTAGCTGGCACAGTCAAACGTTGTGGTAAACGAAATTAATCTGCTTCCCCAGAAGGAATACGCACAGTTCCAGAAGTTATAAACTCTTATTTAATCCCACTAGCTATTACGCGTTGGACATCATCTTGACATATGTCGCACATGAGTCAACGACTCGGCTATAATTGCCCTCGCCTCTGGTTTTCTCAACCGCTGGAATTTAATTCAAAAAAGAGATTCTACACATACCGTCTAGAAACTACTGCAAAAATGCCTCAATCCGGAATGGGATATAAGAGAAAAATGGAAAATTATGTTAACGTGAACGGTGAATTTCATACCAATTGCAAATCTAACAAAACTAAAAGATACTCTATGTCCCATATAAAGTGATATTTTGAACTTTTTCGATTGGACATATTTTTAGGCAAATAAAATAAGAGCCATGTTATTAGCAGGGAGAAAATGAATTCCAGGAGAGAAAGAATTCGGCCAAAAAACAATCAATCTCGAATTAAAAAAAAACAGTATCAAAAAATTAGATAATTATTCAAATACCATTTTTATCTTTAGTGACCTAACCGGGATTAATTTGTTTCCCAAATTGATGTATATTAAAAAGATTACTAATAAATTTTTGGTTATAATTGAATAAGTGACTCCATGACGAACACCATCTTCAACTGTTGAGATCAAGAGAAATATAGTTTTTAATTAAACGATCTATTTTCATGCTTGATCGATAACGGCAAATCATAATTTAAAACCCAAATATGATAAGAAATATTTTTTATTATTTAATTATATTGAGATCAAGATCAAAAACCATGTTCTCGTTCATAATTATTGAGAGTTTTAGTGTTGGTTTTATAAATTTTTAGTATGTTATTCACTCTTGTATTGTCACGTTATGAAAGATGATATAAAATCACTTTGTATTAGTTTCGGAAATGGGTTTATAATAACGCAAATCTTTTGGTTGGGTAGGTACTGTGTACCAGGAAGAATAAAGAAGATTTTTGCTTTTCTTCTATTCCTTGATCAGGGCAGAACATCACACGGAAAAATACATACATGAGCATATCCTTTAACGAGTAGTATTGATATTTCATGTAATTTTTATAAAATCAATCCTTTTTATTAAATTTTAGTTCCTTCTATGAAGTAATCCTCCCCTCTTCCTATCCATTCTTCCCTTCCTAATAACAATATTCTAAAATAAAATAAAAATATCTTTTATCCTAGAATATAGGTAGTAGTATTATTTACTTTGGCGGTACATCAAGAATTGGAAAGCAAATGTGGAGTCCATGGAGTGCGGTGTGGACCGACTAATTTTAGTCTTAATTCGGTGCAAGTGGTGTAGCTGTAGCCTGTAGCACACTGCACGCACGGCTGTAGTAGTGTCTGTGAACCACCTAATTAACAAGCAATAAGGTACCCTTATGATCATCATAATTTATCCAAATGAATAACAAAATATTTATCCCTGCCTAGTGCAAGAGCTAGCCCAAACCCCTTAGCCGGTTTATTTAATATAAACCAATTTTTTCAAAAAGAAAAAAAAAAGAATAACAAAATATTCACAACTTCAGATCGTGAACAACGATTATATACATTTTATTAACATTAGTTTAAATTAACAAACATCCAACCAATTAGAAAAAAAAAAAACTAAAAGGCTTTTAAGTGAAAATCAAATGAGAAGAAATGTTAGCTAAAGGCCAATTTGAGCTTTCTATAAACATCCCATTCAATGCAACCTCAAACAGAAGTTTCTTCAACTTCCTAAGTGCCGGTGCAACTACGCAACGCCACCGGATTACTACCGATCTTGATCCTACCACTAATCGTCTTCTTTTATTACCCAATCGTACCGTTCCACCTCTTCGTCTTCTCAGTCGTTGCCGTCGGTTCCAACACCAACCCATTATTCCTCCAACTCCATTACTACCACTGCTGCTGCTGCTCACTGATCTCTTAAGCATTTTTATAGAGAAAGTTTGGTAAGTAGTACTAAATGGCTAAGATTTTGAATGAAATAGTTAGCATTGCTCCTAGCTCCCTTTTATAATGGGGGTTTTAGGTGAAATGATCATGACCATCATCATGATCAGCATAATTACTTGAATAATCTATTAATCTTTTCTCTAATTATTTAACCAATCATCTTAATTGTATTGATTTCTCTTTTTGTGTATGTACTGTATTACATCATTTCTCACTCCATAGCTTATGGTGCTAATCATCAAAGTAGGACCCACCAGTCAAAGTATTAACTTAAAAAAATTTGGTAAATCATAGGGTGGTGATATCTATGGGATAGTAGTCGATAAGGGCAGGATCATTTTGTAAGACTACGTGAGCTGATCCCTGAAACGAAAAGAACTTCATATCGGACGAACGGAAAGACAATAAAAACTTATAAGACGGCCCTTATTCCAAGATTTATAAATAACAATAATAAAAAAATCATGTTAGATCTTGGAAAAAAATTTAAGTTTTACAGATTTTAGTTTAAAATGCGTAATAATTACGATTGAAAAAGAAAGAAAAAGATAAAAAACAAAAAGTAAGACCAAAATTTATTTGATAAACAGAAAATTGGAAAAATTAAAAAAAATAAGTGTGTAATAGCTTTATGCTGGTTGGATCTCGAAGCTTATTCCTTTGAAAGAATCAAGTTTGGATTGTCATGCGATTTGTACCAGTATTTAAATTTTTGAAACTTGATAAAATATGTTTTCTTTCTATTAAAAGGAGATATAATAGAGAAAAAAATACATACAAAAGTTGTACCAAAGGTAGAGAAGAATAAAAATAAAAAAACTATAGACTAGCTAGTAGAAAATAAAGTTTCAGTTGAGAATTGAATTAGCAAACACAAATGAATCCTCTTGCCGGAGGCAGCTGCCCTAAAAAAGGCTAAAACCCTGACCTCGTATACCAAGTCTTTGTCTGTTTTGAAACTATAATTCTTTTTGGAGATCTGACAGTTCCTTCCCCTTCAAAGGATCTATATTACTGTTGTCAGAATGAGATCCCAAACAATACGTCCAGAATGCCAAAAAGTAGCAAAAACAAATATTAAGCCGGAAAAGACCCATATCCAATTTCTAGTAAAAGAAGAGACCATAATTTACGCGTAACTTTGTAATGAATGAAAATATAATCATGGGATTCGGGAACTGGGACTATCTCCGCAAAGCACACAAGAGCTATAGATGTTAATGCCTATGACAAAACCAGTTTTGTAACGTCCAGAGCCATGTAGGACCTACACTCCCATAGTTCCAATGAGACATCGTCCATATGAGTACCCCTTATCAAGTGGGCATGATGTTATATATAAACAGCCCTTAACGGAACACAAAATTAAGTGTAAAGGTTGATAACCTTCAAAGGCTTCAAAACCCCTTGAACCAAATGAAAGGGTGTATTGATCAGCTGATATGGAAAAGTAGTCATTCTTGACCATTGATTTCAACCAGGAACCATCAGATATGATATTAAAAGCTTATAATTTAGTCTGATTTTGCTTAGCTCATACTTAAACTGTAAACAATATATTCATTTATTTGTAGTTTCCCTTGGATTACAAGCCTACAACTCTCAAGTAGGATGCTGCAATTTGATGATACCAATCAAGATCTATCATATCTTAAATTTTTTTCTCTTTTCAAATATTAAAGTTTTGCCTTTTTTATTTGGCATTTATGCCCTGGACATTTCATTTTTTAGATGGCGCTAACATAAGATGAAAGAAGATCGAAAGCATGAAATGTCCCGTTGGATAATGAGAAGCCAAGAAAACCGATTATAGCGGGGGAGGAAGGGAAACAAAAATCGAGATGGAAGATTTAGAGATAACATAAACTACAGAGATTTAGATTTGCATCCACCTCAACAACTGACATCCATTTAGATTTTCTTTACCTCATTCTAGGGATATGTGCGTAAACTTGGATTTAAATATTGCCAATATGCAACAGCCAACAGGGGAGAGCCGTCCCCTAAACACTTTATTATTCTTTATTGGTTAAAATAACAAAGATGGCTCACAAAACAGGGGAGAGCCGTCTCCTAATCATCATCATACAAAAAAGAAAAAAGGGGACTACCAATCCATCTAAATAGAGTCTGCTCTTGGCTAAGTGATCGGCTACACTAATAGGAAGTATGTCTTCGTCTGCTTTCTTGGCCAAGTGATCGGCTATGGCCTCTCTGTACCTACCAGCAAAAGCAACTTTCCTAAAATAGCCATGACTCTTTTTTTTCTTTCTTCTTTTGAGCAAAGAAAAAAATTTCCCTGAAAGAGAAAAAAGAGAACAAGAACCAACAACAGACCTCTGCTGCCTGCCCCTCAAACCTACATAAGAGGTTATCCTGAATTAAGGCCTGACCAATGTAGTTAATTTTGATCGGGACGACTGATATTTTATCGTGATTTTCGGTTTAGGTTATTGGCCGAGATGAATATTTTTAATCTCGGTAAGACGAGACTTGACCGAAAAATTCACCGTGATGACCCAAATTCCGTCAATATTTAGTTAAAATCTCGTCGAGACAAGCTTAATATATGGAAATATAGTAATAAAAATCAAATCCAACCTAAGAAAAACTCAAAAAAAAATTGTTTTTCTTAAAAATTGGTATTTTCCTTTAGATTTAATACAAGGTTAACATATGTAAAGTGTGTAAAATATTTGACATGTATATTACAGGTATAAAATTTGAAATAGAGATTTCATCGAGAATCTCTTCTAAATAAAGTTATCTAAGTGTCTTGATCCCGGACGAGACAAAACTGAGACTCGATATTAACTACATAAGGGATCATCCCATCATACCTAGAACTTGTCACTATTTCTATCAAACTTTGCAAGCCTATCATTGGTATGGTTACAAGTAAGGGTGTTAATGGGTCCAATTCCTTCCAGATATCACTAGATCCGGAATCGGACCCATTTAAAAAAGGAGGATCTGGGTTTTAATTTAGTGGACCCGATTAAAACCTAAATACCCATCGAGTCCGGGTAGTTAATGGGTCTTTGAAGATCAATTATATATTTTGATAAATTTATTTTATCTTCTTCATATTGGCTTGAATCTAATAAAATTTCATATGAAATTATTGTTGTATTTATATATATGTTCTAATTAAAAATTAAATTTAAGAAAAAAAAATAAAAAGAGAAAAAAATCCAAACAAAACTATGGGAAACCTTAAAGTTTTGAGTAAAATTAACAAAAAAATAACATACATTCAGGTACCCGATATTTATGGGTACCTGGCGGATAATACCTATTAGGACTTGAAAACTTATCAGTTCCTGACGGATTTATCCGTCGGAAACCAAAATAGTTAATGGGTCAAATATTAAAATCCGGACCCGATTCATCCGGTTCCGGATAATCGGGTATCCATTGACAGCCCTACTTATACAAGATCTTCTTTGAAAAGAAACTACACGGGAATTTAATATAACAAGCAAGGACTGATGCTCTAAAATAATTTGTTGATTTTCCCACTTGAAACTGTCGACACTGATCCATTGCAACACTTTATCACAGACAAATTAACTCGTTAATAATAATTTGTTCAAATTTTAAGCCTTTACCCATTTCAGAGCTTGAAGAAAAACAACTGCCTCTGCTTGATTTATGTCTCTGGCCATTGCTGAGAATGTTATTGCCCCAAAGAATTTTCCTGTACACTCACGAACAATTAAAGCGAAACCTGCATTAGATTTTTTTTTCTTTAACAAAGGCATCAACATTTATTTTTATCCAATTTTCTAAAGGTTTTTTCCAGTGGTTAGTTCTGTTCTTAGTGATCATGTTAGGACTTATGAGTCTGCAAAAAAGGAGCAAATTAATGAGTTTATGTGGTGTCTAATCCTACATACGATACTAGTGGGATGATGCAATTTGTTTTCAAACACTTTCCCGTATATGGCTTTCTAGATGTGCCAGATTAAGAGTGCAGACAGCAAGAGTAGGAAGATCCCTATTATTTGCTTCAATGGGATTGTTGTTGCAGAACCAAGAGGCTATCTATTCTTTGAGGGAATTACAAGCCTCCTGAGATTGAAAAAGAGAGGCAGCAATACCAAACCAGATTACTTCTGCATACTGAAAGATAATATAAGTCCTTGTTTAATCTTCTTCGAGACTCATAGGACAACAATTCTCTATTTATATATTGAATTGTTGCATATTATTGTTAACATGCAGAAATTCCTGGCAACATTTCCACCAAAACAACTGAATTTTATGTGGAATATCCATATGCCATACTTTTATCCAACTCTTCTCATCCATTTGACTTGGATTTTGCTGCCTCTCTTTATCTTTGGTAAGCTCATTGTAGACATACTCAGTAGTAAAGGCTCCATAAGAGGTGATGGTTCATCTTAATTTGTCCTAACCATCTTTACGGATTCTAAAAAAAATACCTGCATAACTTAATCTGGATTGAAAATTTGGTTAAGTTGTTGGACCTTCCAGTTTTTGTTTTCCCCATATATGAGATCAGAAACTTGGATATTCATATTACTGTTTTGATGATTGTCGTTGAAAATTAAGTTCTGATTGCAATTAGGGATCCAGTTATGCTACAGATCCTCGATGGAGGTCCCATTTCAAACTTCCCATATATAATATTGTTTGATAACTTGTAGACCATGTTGTATACGACTTTGCCAGACCCAAGAAGCATTTTTATTTCCAGTATCTTCTATAAGTAGGTCTTTATTTTTGAAGCATTTTGCTTTAAGAACTTTAATCCATATAACTTGAGGTTCATTTAACATTTTCCAATCTAGTTTTGATAGCATAACTATGTTGGATTTTTTTGGAATCTCTTTTTTGCTTGCAGATTGAAGACTATGCTCTAAGATTAACACCCTTGTTCCTCTTCTAGTTCTTGAAGTATCTTTTATGAATTTGATTCATATTGTTATGAGTTTTGTCAAGAAGCATAAATATACCCATTTGATATTGAGCAGTGGAACTAAAAGAAGCTGATATTTGTGTTGATCTACCACCTTGATTGATGAGTTTACCTTGCGAGCCTTGAAGTCTGTGTTGCACTTCTTGGATAGAAGTATCAAAACACTTGTCCTTGCTTCCTGGGATAATAAGGTTGGTACCTAAATATTTCTCATTCAGGTCCATTTCTTTTATTTTTAGCATTCTAGTTATTTTCTTGCATGAATCTCTACTCATATTCCTACTAAATAAAACACTAGATTTTTCCAGATTAATTATCTGACCTGAACAAGAAATAAAAAAAAAAAAACGAACGAAAAATGTCTGGACTATTTACTGCTGGCTTAGTAAGATCTATAAGCTTCTTTCTGTTGGCATCAGTGAACAATCTAATAAAACCCTCCATACAAAGTATAAACAAGTTGGGAGAAATACAATCACCTTGTCGTAGACCTCTTATGGGATTATTTATGTTCAGATGGTCACCATTATCATGAATCAGAGATATTTGCAGAACTGACACAATATTTATCATTTGGCACCATTTAAAAGAAAAACAAAGTTGCAGAAGAATTTGATTTGGGAATGTCCACTCCATTTTGTCCATGCCCAAAATTTTGAGTAGTCTGTATATATATATATATATATTTTAGTTATCCTATCTGGAGTTTGTAGTAATATAGTATCATCATCGTTGTATTACTATGAAACATTCTTTGTGATTATAGTGAAAACCGCAGTCGCTTCTTGGACGTAGTCCAATTTGGATGAACCAAGTAAATTTTATGTTTTTGTTTTCATTTTTGTGTTGTTTTCTTACAGCATCGATACTAACAAGTGGCTCCCTCACCATTTGTTAATGAACTGGCGTCCTCGAATCCAGGATCAGATGAAGAATAGGATTAGCCACCAGCTGCTTAATGGGTGTTACTCCATAACTGCTATTCCAACGTTTATAAATACCATACGGAAGTACTTTTTGATGGTTTTCATGACTAAACTCTATGCATATGTTTCATAGTTACATGTTCGACCTCCTCGTGAATAGTACTTGCCAAATCTGAATTCTAATATCCAAATCCAAAGTGTTATAAATTTTTATTTTTTTAAGGTAAATGATATGATCCAAAGATAAATTCGAAGATCTCGGTGGGTATCATAATTCGGTTTTGGACAAAGTCCAAGGTCCAAATATGACAAATTTTGTCTTAGTTTTTTGGACAACACGTGCTCAAACTCAATCTTCGCTTAACTTATATTAAGACTATGTATCAAAATTAACCATCCCAAAGTATTCTAAGCCATAAGTTTCCAACTCTTTTGGAGTAATTTTCTCCTTACAATTCCTCTTAATCTTCTTTAAATACTTCTTCGGTTTTTCTCATTTCTCGTGTCAACTTTAATAATTAGTGCTAACAAAAATAAAAATAAAAATGGTAAATTTGCAGGGAACTATCAACATTCTTTTCATTTTGGGAGTTGTTATTTCAACCCATATACATGTCGTAGCAGCACAAGGAGTTTATAACGTTTTGGATTATGGAGCAGTAGGCAATGGCGTAAAAGATGACACTCAAGTAAGTAAATATATTGCCTCTTTTATTTGCCCGATCCAAGAATTATGAAAATTTAAATGGCTATTCGATAAACTAGTTATATTTGATAATCTAGGCATTCGTGAAAGCGTGGGCTGAGACATGCGCAGCAACTGCAGGGATACCAAAATTGGTTGTTCCGAAAGGGAAGACATTTTTCGTTGGACCAACTTCATTTATGGGCCCTTGCAAGGCTAAAAATGTCACCTTTGAGGTATGTAAAGACTGTTTAGTTGTGCATGAGACGTGCCGATTCTTATTTTTTAAAACTCGTTTTCTCTTCTTCGTTTTCATTAAGCTTGGTGGAACAATCGTCGCACCTGAGAATCCTGCAGCATGGAGTACTAGCAAGGGTGGTCCAGGAACATGGCTCGTATTCAACGGTGTGAATGGTCTCCTTGTAAATGGAGGTGGGGTTATCGACGGACGTGGTAAGGGTTGGTGGGAGAAGTCGTGCCATAACAATAAACATCTAAACGCACCAGGATGCTCCAAGATACAACCAGCCGTAAGTAGAATCATCAGCATATCAAACAAATATTCTTCCTTTTTAGAAGTGTTTTCTCATAAAAGTTAATGTGCGCTGCATCTCCTGGGATTGCAGGCGATAAACTTCTGGGGGACAAATGGTGGTTCTTTTAGAGACATCACAGTTACAAACAGTGGAATGTTTCATGTAACTCTCTTGAGATTGGAGGGTTTTGAAGTCTACAACGTTAAAATTAACTCCCCTGAAGAAAGCCCCAATACTGATGGTATTCATACCCAAGATGTCAAACATGTCACCATTGCTGACAGCGACTTTAGGGGCGGTACGTAAACGTACATAGTTGTGGATCCCTGAGACAAATAAAAATGTCACACTATTCAAGTTTCATTTTTGTTTTTCGAAAACTTATAAACAACTTTCATCAGGTGATGACTGCGTCTCGATTGGAGAACGAAGTTCATTTGTCTATGTGCGCAACAGTCATTGTGGACCTGGACACGGTGTAAGGTTAGTATGAATATCCAAAAACAAATAAATCTAGCTATAACATAGTTAGGAAAGAAAACAAAATCAATACTGAGATATATGGTTGCCATTACATATGCAGTATTGGAAGCTTAGGTAAGGGTGGATCACAAGCAGATGTGGAGGAGATCCATGTTGAGAGAATTGAATTTGTCGGGACCATGTTTGGTGCTCGAATCAAGACTTATAAGGTATGTGTAATTACTTAAGCGAGGGAATTAAAAAAAAATACTTTTCATTTTTTGCAATATTTCTTTGGTGTGGTCTATATTGTGCGAGGCGAGGCTAGGCGCTCAGACTATGAATCGTGCGTCTCAATCGCCTTTGACATGTACAACATAGAAATCACTACATATGAAGTCATTGCACGCCTTGGGCGCCCACACTTTGAATCTGCGCCTTGGGCGCCGTTAAGTTGTGTCCTCTTTGATTAAAATCTAACATCTATAACTCTTGGTTCTTTAGGGTGGAAAAGGCTACTGCCGAAAAATTTCTTATAAGAACAGCAATTTCAGTAATGTGATGAATCCTATATTCATCGATCAATTCTACCTTGATGTAGGAGTGAGTGCATCTCCTAATGAGGTATGTAAAAATTCGAACGAACAGACACTGCAATTTCCTTGTATAATTTTTTTTTTCTGGTCGATTGCGTCTAATGATGAATCGTTTGATTTTTGTTTTTACAGGTGAGCGCTGTGAGTATTAGCGATGTAACCTTCGAAGGTTTAACAGGAACAACCGATGTACGTGTACCAACAGCTATCTCTGTGTCATGTAGTCAAGCGATTCCTTGCACCGGTATTAAAATCAGTAACATCAACTTAACACCTGCGGTAGCTGGGACAAAGCTTACCTCTAACTGTACTAACGCCAAAGGAGCCATTCTTGGAAAAGTTGAACCAGCCGTAACTAGTTTAATCAGTTCAGCATAAGGATACGCAGTTCAATGCCGTGCCTAAAACTCTGGCTAAGAGTGTCAACAAATAATTGGTCCAATCTTCGACTACTCGGGCGATATGTATAATAATAAATCATTGATCGCGAGTGATTATAGCAAATAAAAAAGAAAATCCTGTCATATTTTTTTTTTTTTTTTTTTTGAAAATAAGATCTCATTAAAGGAAAAGAAAAGTACAAAGAAATTGAAGTAACAAGATATCCCTTTAAGGTGGTTTCCAAGTAAAGATTTCATCCCAATTAAATACTCAGGGTTCAAACGAGTGATTTATGGATTGAACACCTTGACACACGAGAAAATTGTCGCTTTGATCTTCAACACTAAATCCTCTTCTTTCGAGCTTTTGTTGTTAAAGATACTTGCATTTTTCTTTTGCCAAATTATCCAAAAAAGAGCATACAGTAAAAATTTCCATATTACTTTCCCCTCTTTGTTGAAAGCTTCTGAGTTCCATTGGTAGATTAAACCAAAAATATTTCTTGGATGCACCCATGCCCATTCAGTTTTAGGTAAAATCAATTTCCAAACTTCACATGTTACCTTACAATGCAACATCAAATGATCCGCATTTTCTTCTTTTTCTGATCACAGTCCACATAGAGGTGAAATATTAATTCCACTTCTGATCAAGCCAACCTATTCAGCATTCCTTGCCAAACTACAAAATATATTTTAGTTGGTATTTTGTTGAACCAAATTATTTTACCTGGGCATTTAGGTTCAATTTCCACCAACAATTTTTCCTGTAGGAGCCACAAATAACTCTTTTTGATTGAAAATTGTTTATCTCTTTTTGAGATCCAACAAACCTGATCCTTTTCAACTGCAAAAAGTGGAGGAAAAGGATTATTGAGTAATAACAAAGCTAATTCCTCCACTTCCTGCTCCTTCCAGTTCATCTTAAAATCTAACTTCCAGTTAGATAAATTTTCTCTTTATATATGTTGAGAAATCGGACCATACTTGTTAGCTGCAATCTTGAATAAACTTGGGAATTTGATTTTAAAAATACCATTATCCGACCAATCATCACACCAAAAGCTTGCGGACTGACCATTTTCCAACTTGAATTTTACAATTTTTGTAAATAATTGAACCATACCTAACAATAGAAATCCAACATGAATACCCAAAAGGAACATTAATTGTTTGTGACACTAGAGAAGAGATTGGGATATTGAATTTGTTAGATATCACCTTACACCACAGGCTATCACACTCATTATTGAATCTCCAAAGCCACTTGCTCAACAAAGCCATATTCATCATTTTTATATTTTTGCTCAGTCCCCTTATCACAAGGTTCAATGATTTGATCCCAAATCACCGGATGTCAGATTCTTCAATCTTAATCAATTTTGATAAACGTAAATAATTCTTTTTCTTCTTCTTCAATCCCTCCTTATATCAAAATATTTTAATCCGAGTTTAAAATGGTTTATTAGCCCGTATTTATATCAGGCAATGTCTATTTGTGCATCACCACATTTCTATATCTGTTTGATTACCTTTTGGTTTCAAACCAGAATTGCCAGAGTTCAACGCAACGAATAAATTCATTCAAATCTAAATTCAAGCTCAAACTCAAGCTCAAACTCAAAATATTCAAAGATAGAGTGCTCTCATCCCTACTTTTTATATAAAGAGTTAGAAGATAAAGTATGTGTTATACCGATGGGTAATTAATCATCTAGACTTGTTAAAAAATTATTTGACCAACTTCGATCGTGAAACCATCATCACGACTGCTTTACTTTTCAGATAAAACCCACTGACAAAAGTAGTATGACCCTCGTGAGTCTCAACACTTACTTATCCGTGTTCATATCTCTATCCATCCATGCACCGTAAAGTATTTTAATCCATTGGCACTCAAATTTTTGGGTATCTCTATCCATCCATGCACCGTAAAGTATTTTAACCCCTCGGCACTTAAATTTCTAGGGTGGAGCTGAACCAGGTATGGAAAATTAGTATAAATTAATTTTTTTTTGGTTTTAAATTATTTGTTCTCTATTCTATTTTTATCAGTTTTAAAATTGTATCTATTCTATTTTTATCAGTTTTAAAATTGTATCACGTTTCTATTTATAGTCGTATTATCTCGATAACCTCTCAAATGTATCTTTGGATCTTTTATACTTATAAACTTATTTTTAGTGGGACCAGTTTAAATATTTTAAATTATGTATGTATAATTAGAAAATAATTGTGCAAATATCTTTCTTACTTATATACTTCATTCCTTTTAAAAATAAAAATATTTTTAACTACAATTTCCTTTATTTTTAATTTTAATAACAATATAACATTTACCAGGGGTAACTTTGGATGCTAAACATGCCTCCTTAATAATTTGAATTAGTCAAAATGAATTATTATTTTAAAACGGAGGGAGTACTAGTTTTTCCTACTCTACCTTCAATCTTTTACTGCCAGTATCTAGTACACCAACCGAAACTCTACTATAAATAGAGATAGAACAAAGACACCACCAAAACCGATAAATATTCGTATGGGCTCACCCGAAAAATAACAACCCTTCTAAGAGCGTCCACAATGGTAAGACCATTACCAAAGACCAAAAAGTAAAAATTTTACTCTTTGGTCCGGCCCAAAAACAACGGGTATATGACTAAAAATGATCAGGCGGACGGCTAACGTGGCGCCTGTAGTTGGGCGGTTGTTTAGTGTAGTCTCTTGACACGGGCGTACGTCTAGGAATATGCTTGATCGGAGCGGACCAGTAGAGCAACGCTTGATGGCAGGCGTAACGCAGACCAAACGCCTGATGATAGACGGACATGTAAGCGCACTGTCACGGGGTCGGTCCTTCGCCTTGACTTTACTCCGTGCGGCACTTGACTAGAATTCCGTTACTAGGCAAGTCAGCCTCCCAAACAAAGTTTTAACCAACTTTGTGTAACTACTCAAGATCAAAACTCACAAGAAACTCAAGAACGCTCAAGAACACTCAAGAACAAGAGAGAATGATTGAATGAGAGAATTAAGTTTGTATTACTCTCTTACTTGAATAATTGGATTGTTGGATGATTACAAATGAGAATGGCATCCCTATTTATACTAGTTGGGAGCCAGGAATGTTCTAGAAACTTATCTAAGATCTATACAAATGTATGGCTAGGATCTACTTCTAGATTATTCCAATCTTATCCACAAATATCTACACTATTCTAGAATGTTCTAAGAAAAGGACAAATGGTAGAAGATTCTAGAATGAGGCTAGCCACTTAGCCAAAAGGGCTAGCCAAGGTGGTGCACAAGGGTGAATTAGCCATGTGTTGAGCCATTTGGTGCACCCCTGTGACAGCACGCCCCAGAGACAGACGTTGTCCTGGACGAATGCCTGATGGGGCAGACTCATAGTCTACCGCACGAAAAATGTCTCACACGTACAGCTGGTACGTGTGAATGGTGAGACGGGCGGACGCTTAGCACTACGCCTGGTTTGTCAGGCGGACGTCTGGTTAATCGCCCGTCTCACCAGGCGGACGTCTAGCCGATCGCCTGTAAAAGCCGACCATATATTCTCTTCTCTCTGCCATTTTTCTCCTGCAACTTCTCCTGAAGCCTCTTCAACTTGAGAAACTCCGCCCACCACACCAACACCACCAACACCACAGCAGCACCAAGCAACACTGATTTTGTGAGAAACCCCTCATCAATTTGGAAGGTAATAACCTTAATCTTTACTTTAGTTTTTAATAACCTTAATTTTTACTTTAATATTTAATGAATTTTGTTTAACATTGTACTTTGATATTATGAGAATTGAAGTTATGGTGTTTTAATTGAATTGAAGTTATGATAATTAAAGTTATTGTGTTTTAAAATTTGGTATAAATTTTTTTTGGCATCTTAATTGAATTGAAGTTATAATTGATGATGAGAATTAGGGTATAATTCTAGGGTTAGAAGAATTTATTGAAATTTAAGTAAAAATTGATTAAGTATTAAGTTAATTTTAGTTGGGTTGTGGATAATTATATGATTAATTGAATAATATTATTGTTTATAAAATATGGGAACTCTACTATGTTGATTTTTATTTAGTCGTAAACTTTACGCAGATTCTGAAGATGAACAGAAATGGTAACAAAGTTACAAGATCGGGACGAATTGGTGGTTGGAATCAAATATCAATTGAATCTGAAGGTGGTGTAGTTGTTGATCCACCAATCTTTGTTGATTTGGTGAATGAGGAAGTTCAAACACCAGTGGTTGATAACCGAATGTCTGTTATAAGGGATCGAGCAAATGTGTTGGTCAGGACAGTGACCCGTTCGATTGAATCTGGGGAGTTGATGAGTATTGTAAAACAACGGGGAGTTCTACAAGTGCTTAAGGAGATAACAACCCTTTCTTCTGAAGAGAATAAAAATCAACCCAACTAAATGAATTATCTACATAGATATTTTTATCTTTTAAAGCGTTGTTGTTTATGGTGTTGAACCTTATTGGTACTTTTATTACGAATATGAATCTCTTAATTTACCTTGAATGAGTTGCTTGTAGTTTGTTTATATTTTTTATTTAGGATAAGAATAAATAGCGAAAAAAATGAGTGTTTGGTAAAAAAAATTTAATCTAAATTAGTTAGTTATTTGAAATTTAAAATAAAATTAGGATACATTTAAGATAACAATATATCGGCTAAAAATAAATTGAAAATAACACAATTAGTTCATAAAAGTTGAAACTTAAAATGACAATGCTAATAAGAATGCAAATTTTTAGGTTTAAGGTATTCCAAGAATCCTTTAAGGTTGGTTTAACCTTCTATGCAAAATGTCTGCCTTCCTAAGTTCGATGTACTGTCTTGTTACTGGATCCATCCCGGAGACGTTATCATCATTATATGAAACTCTTCGTCTGCTTCTTTCTTTGCGTCAAATTTTTCTTTCCTAACTTGTTTTGCTGCAAACTTTGCCGAAGACTCAACTAGTTTTGCTGCAAACTCGTATTCTCTCTGCGCCATCTTCATTTTGTTTGTTATGTATATTTGGTGTTGAAGTTTTGTTGCTATTTAATAATAGTTTCCATCATTTCATGTTGGCCACTCGATTTTGCTCTCCCTGTTTCCTTCTGTCGTTTCGCCTCTTTTTTTTCCCATTTAACGGATATATGTGTTAGGTATATCTCCTATGTCTTCATAGCCACTGGAATTGTCTTGGCTTGTTTCCTATATTTCCCGGTTTTTCTCACCGCTTTCAGAATCTTCCCAGCTTGTGATGAATCGAAAACAGTTGTCGATCGTCGTGAATATTTTATATTTTCTAACATAATTGCGTAGCACTCGTCATGCTTCAAACTTTTGCCACCATTAGCTTCCTTGAAAAGCCTCCTTACTTCTACAATCGGTTTTTTTTAATTCGATTTAGTGGAGGATATACAATTCAAAACAATAATGTAATTGTCAAAATTAAATGGGTAGTAACCTTATTTTCGGGGGCCCATCCAGTATGGTGTTCACGTTCCACTTCCGCCTCCTTTGCAGAGAAAAGTGCCACATCTTTACTTATTCCCTGAAATCGTTTATGAATGGAGGTCCAAGTGCGTTGTGGCATCGAAGGTTTGACTTCTTTCATCCCATATAATATGCGAGACCATAATCTTTCTTCCGATTGATCGGCACCAGTACTACAATCTTGAGATAATGACAAATGAATTTTACACATCGTTACATCTTCAGATGTAGTAAAATTTGGACCTCGTGGTTTTGGTGTCATAATTCTAATCGATTTGGAAGGAAATTATATGAAAAAGAACTTAATTCTTTTCGAGTACAAATTAGATAGCAATGAGTTTAGTAAAATGAAAATGGATTAGTATTCCATATATAGGTGTCAAAATATAGCCGTTGCAACGGTAAAAAAATGGTAAAAACAACGGTAAGTATCTCAACGGTAACATATCTCTCAGGCGTTACTCTAGAGTAACGCCCCAAAACAGGGCGTACGTCTAGCCACACGCTTCAAAGGAGGGAATCTTAGGCGGACGTTTAGGGTGCCGCCTACACTCGGGCGTATCTCTAGCATACCGTTTGAATGGGCGGTGATTTGGTTACCGCATGTTGATGGGTGTGATCCTAGACGAACGCTTCATCAGGCGTAATCTTATGTGAACGCTTTATCAGGCGGAGATTTGATTAATGTCCGTGTTTTCAAGCATTACGTTAGAAGAACGTCTGCCATCAAACTGTTCACTACACGCCCGTTTAGAGTCAGACGGTTAACTACACCACCGCTCGAGTATAACTCATTTGATCCAGAAAAAACACCAAACTAGTCCTGAAAAGTGTAAAAAACGGACCAAAGATCATTTATGCTCGTCCCGCGATGATATGGTTTTGACAGATCAAAAACTATAAATAGGTTTGGTCCGTCGGTTGATCTAGCAATCGTGGACGCTCTAATAGTCTAATCAAGGAGTTAACATTCCACGGGTGTTTTGAATCCTGGATCTGTTCAAAGTAACCCACTCAATAGTCAGTCGTTTGAATTCCTAACTTTTTCTTCTGTTTTTGATCAACAGTTGAATTCTACTGACCACGACTGCAGGCTCCTACTCTCTTGATAATTTCATTTTTCTCGTTGGTCCTCGAATACAGTGTAGTACGTTTTCACGTAGCCAGTCCACTCTAGACTTTGACGCGTAATCACCATAAAAAAGTCAAAACAGAATGTTCCAATGTACACCACAATTTGAAACACTGTTTAACCTGACCTCCCAGACAATCATCATCCTTACCTATCAACCGTCAGATCAAATACACAGATTTCATCTCTTAAGGTACATAGACGGTTTAGATCTAAGGATGACAATTAAGGATGACTTTGGGTGGTTAAAACTTATAAAGTATAGTTTTCTCCCTCCATAAATGGGGCCATTTTCAAACTTTAATTTTTTCTCACGATGTCTGGTATAGTAATTCAAACGTTCAATCGTCAGCCACCCTCTAATGGCGACTTCAGTCAACATAGTACGACAGAGTCAAAATCGAAATCTCAATCATTCTTCTTATCCACCTTTAAATCAACTACTCCATCGAACTTCCATCTACTTTTTCTATATCATTAATTCAATTCTTAATCTTATTTGTTGATTCTCATATTTTTATTATTATTCTCATGGAGGAGGAAGAACCAATTGAGATCAGAGCTTTACAATCATTAGGTTTAGGGTTTGATTTAACATCTGATTTTAGATTGAAATTTGCAAAGAAAGGAATTGAAAGTGAAAATGGTAGGTTGATTGTACTTGATGAAGAAGATGGAACAGATATTGTTCTTCCTGGTGGTACAACTATATCTGGTGTATCTAGAGATATTAAGTGTGATAAAGGAGATCGTATTAGGTTTAAATCAGATGTTATTGACTTCAGTCAGGTACTTCTTCATGTATTTCTTTTGATTAATCATTTTTTTTGTTGTTGTTGTTGCTGCAGTAACTGAGGTCCATATTATCACTGATTCACTGTAAAATTTAGGTTTCTCAAACTGTAGATGATTTTGTATAGATTTAATGAGGGGAAAACAATAGAAAACTTGCAATTGGGTTGGAGTCAGCTTTCTATAGGAGCAAATGGACATGGACAGTTGAAATAGATAATGAGGTGAAAACATGGACAGTTTACCATTGCCTGAAACGAAGTATCAGTGCTTGTTAATCAGTGATGAAGGAGTTTAAGAGATTCTTACTGTTGCAAGTCAGTTATCTGCAAAATTAAATTTCACTAAAGCAGGTCAAGAAAGATGGAGTTGTTAGCGAAGTAGAGATTATAGTTACTGCACCTTGGATTTTCCCATGAGATGTTTTCATCTCTCAATAAGGGTTATACTCGGGAGGTCCTGCAGTTCTTGATCCATTGCTAAATTGGCTGTTGCGCTTCAATACTTGTCTATGGTATTGTTAGTTTCTGCAAATGCACTTTGTCTGCATGGCTGATAGTTTAACAGTTTAACTTTTACATTATTTGGGCCAATAGGTATCACGAATTTCAGTCTACTAAACCAAAAAAAATTGCACATGGCATTTCATTATGCGTAACATGCAATGTTTATGTTTCATTCATTACGAGTTTTGGTTGCTGATTTGATATTTCTTTTCCTTTC
>JAJJMC010029609.1:0-11298 GCA_023531435.1 Papaver californicum
CTGGATCAATTCTTCTTTGGGTCGATCCATCTTGTCTCGATGTATCTATCGTTCTTGTATTTTGTCTTTTACTTGGTGCGATCATATAAATGACAGATCACTCTTAATTACTTTCCTGATTCGATGCTTTATATGTCCGACGCGTGCTTCCTTATCTTCAAAGACTTCTGTAATCTCGATCATTAAAATAATAGAGTAATTATTACAATTTACTTTCTCGACCATAGAGTAAATATTACATTTTACTTTCTCGATCCTAAAATAACATAGTAATAATAACTTTCTACTTTCTCGATCAGCTATCATTTAATGATGTTTGTTTTATTCGATGGCGTTCAGCTTTCTCGATCTTATGTGTCATTCATGCGATTCATCGCTTAGATGTCAGGAAACGTCTCGTGTCTTTTTGAAATTTGATATCTTTAATAATGATCTTGTGTTTCTCATCTTTTTTAATCTGGTTGCTTCTTAACTTGATCTTCTTCCACGTGTCATGCTTCTTTAATTTACTAACAATTTGCCCCCTTCTTCTCTTTTTTACAAAATCATCCAACGGTCGATCCGAGATTTTGAAAAATAGAGAAGGACTTGTCGTTTTTAACTTTTCAGTTTCTTTTCTGCACGTTATCCGAGTTTTCCGCTAGTATTAACATGATTATGTCAGTTACACTTTTTTCAATGAAATCAAATCTTTTCCGATTATTTTGCTCTCCCATCTTGTGGCGGTTACCATTCTTCTTCTTTAAATATCCTGTAACTTTCTACTGTCTCTTTTTTAGTTATTGCACTTTGTCTTCCTTAAACTTTTCAAATCTTCCCACTACTCAGGAGTTTTGTTCTCGTTAATTGGTTTCTTCTTTACTTCAATTTGACCATTGTTAACTTCTTTTCTCCAAGTAAGTAACTTTATTTTTCTTGATTCAAAATTTTCTTTTCATGGCTGAGGGTCTATCGGTGTAGTAAAAAAGATTGTGATTCTAAGGTTATGTATGAATGAAAAAGCCCTTTTTTACACTGTGATTATTGCTAGGTAATTTCTTCATATATTAATTTTTTCCTTCTTTTGTTTCTTTTTGCTCAGATCTTCAATATGTCTCCAAGAAAATCTGATGCTGCCAGCAATCAAGGTGAAAACAGGAGATCAAGTAGGTCTTCTTCATCTCGATATGCTGTTTCTCGTCGAGATTTATCTCTTGCTATCCCTTCTCCTGCTGTACCTCGTACTGTACGGGATTCTTCTCCCGATGTCCCTCATGTTGCCCCCAAGAATAAACGGTCAATGTCATCTTATAGCTATCGATCTATGGATATTGAAGAATTTAAAAGAAGACATAATCTTCAAGGATTTAAAGTTTCTTTTGTTGATAGTGCTTCCGATATGATAACCTACGATTCGATGAAAAAATTTCAATATACCCATCATAGATTATTAATTTCTGTTGGTGCCTTGGAAGCTGGTCTTCATCTCCCTCTGTATGAAAAGAACAACCCTTTCCAGTTCACAGTTCTTGCTACTCGCAGCAGGGCTCCACATACTCAACTTCGTTCTATCACACAGTATAATGGTAATTGGTGGCGAATTCTCGATGAATGTACCCTTCGCAGTGAGGGTCGTACCCGTCTTACTTGTTATGTTCCCGATCCTTCAGAACGTGTTCATTATACGCCCGAGAATTTCCAGAATACTTATGGTGATGGTATTACTGTTAAAAATTATGTCAAATGGAGTGTTAGTCCTGTTCGCAAATGCTCCCAAGGGTTTCCTCTTCTTCGAGAAGTTGATGACCCCAGAATCAAGGTAGCTCCATATACCAATGCTGACTTTCCTTCAAATGAGAGAATTCGTCGAGAACATGATTATAAATGGTATCGCACCCCTATTCTGATCGAGGGACCTTGGGTATATGGTGACATCCCTACTAGTAAAATTCAACATCTTCGCAATTGTTTCCCGAACTATTGCCCCTGGAGATTGAACTTTGATGATTATAAATTTGACTTCAAGGTTCGGAACTCTTAGTTGATATCATTCCTTTTAGATATAGTGTATCGATCTTTAATGTCTTTTTAAATGTTATTACTTTTTTGATTCCAGGTCGATCCTTCTTTGGACATCGGAATCCCCCTTCCTCCACCTGATCGAGGTATTAAAATCGTCGAGAATAGAGAGATCGTCGAGAATGAACAATCGATCGAACCTGCTGTTGAGGGTAAAGGAAAGCGAAAATTAATTCTCACAGCAGAGAAGAAGCAGAAGAATCCCAGAACTCTTGAACTTTCAACTGAGGTTGTAGGAGAGATGGCTTCCAGTTTGAATAAGGGAGAAGGTAGCTCGATTGTTGCTCTTCCATTGGATCAGTCTGATCCTATCGATGTTATTCCAGTTTCGTCGATGCCAGCAGAAATTGTGGTATCGGAAAGATCCGATCCTATTGTTGCACCTCTTTCTGGTACTTCATCCAATTTTTATAACATCGTTTCTCCACTTCCTTTTGATTTCGTGCTTGATTCCCCTGTACCCGATAATGGTGCATTGGAAACTTTTTCTGGCCTTCCTCAAGAAGAGGGAGATGATATTGTTATTGATGATCTTGTTGATGTAGTGAATGAAGTATCTCATGTTGAAGAAGAGAATACATCGGAGAAGGATAATGCCGAGATACTTCCGATTGGTGGTGTGGAAAATATGAATGTTGAAGCTAATACCGCCATCGTTGAAGAAGCTAACATTACTGACCGGACTGAAGAAGAAAACTCTCCTTCCAGTTCGATCCCTCCTTCCAGTTCGATCCCTCCTTCCAGTTCGATCCCTTCTTCCAGTTCGATCCCTTCTTCCAGTTCGATCCCTCTTGAAGTCGAAGGGACTTCTGAAGTAATTCTCGAATCGATCGCTCCTTCCGAAATTTTGGTTCGATCTACTTCTGTTGTTGTTGAGGTCGATACTTCAATTCCAAGTGTCGATCCTTCTACTCTGAAGTTTATTTCCGATCGAATCTCCAGTGAAGGTTTTAATTTAGTTGGTGATGAAGAAGAAGCATATAAATGGTTTCTTTCTCAAGGGCTTTGGAATGTTTCAGCTACTGCTGAGGTTATCAAATCTGATTCTGGCTTCATGTCTCGATTCCGGGACTCACTTAGTGCGATTCCTATGGATGAAACTTTGGATGCATGGTCCAAGAGTGATATTTTTGAGCAAAATTTTCCTGTAAAGCCTCCTCCAACCTTCAATGAAGTTTTGACTCTTTCCGATAGTTCATTATATTCACTTCCGCAACAAGCTTTAGCCCAACTCCAATATAGTAACGACTGTCTATTTAGTGGTTATAAATTTTATAAGGCTCGAGCTACCATGATGGGATTGATATTCAAGAAAGAATCAGTGGAGATGAAGGAGAAGAATGCCTCCTTACAACAAGTGAATGATGAATTGCAACAGCAAAATGATCTTCTTCAACAACAACTTCAACAACTTCAACAGCTTCAACATCAACATAATGATCAATATCAGCAACAACAGGATCGTCTCCGAACTATTGAAGGTCACAATCAAGATCTTCAGAATCAAAATCAAGGTTTATTTTTCATACCTTTTCAATTACTATTTTATTTACTTGATTTATATGAAACATTTAAATTTTATACTAGGTCCAGTGGAAAATATGGAGACATTATTTAGGATCGAACGTAGAATGGTACAATTGAATAATCATGCAAGGGAAGTTTTCAAAGAGATGAATGTGGTTAGAGAAAAACTGACTCAACTGAACGATAGTTTTGATTTAGCCACTTGGAGGCGTAATAAAGCAGAATCAAAATATCGAGAAGTTGTAAAATTGCTAACTCAAAAAGAATTAGAGTTTAAATCTGTTGTCAGAGGTACATTTTGGTTTATCTGATTTTATAGTTCTTGATATCATAAAACTCGTCTGATATTTTCTTGTATTTTCAGAATTGGAGAAAAAATTTAATGAAGCTAAGGATCGAGTAATACAAGTAGAAACTGAGCTTAATACGGCGAAAGATTCAGTGAAAAACATTACTCAAGAGTTAAAGACTTCTGAATATAATGTGACTCTTAGCGCCTCAAAAATTGAGAGTTTACATGCTCGACTATCTACTGAACTTTCCAAAATTACTGCTCGTGAACAAAAGATTGATTCACTAGCTGCACAATTAAGTGAAGAGAAAAATCAAAAATTGTGTCTTAGTGCTCAAATAGAAGCAAATCAGCAAAAGATCGAAGAGCTTCACAAAGAAATCAACTTTGGGCGTGATTTCGTTCAATGGGTCAGGCAGGATGCTAAAGCGAAAATTGCAATGTCCTTCAATACTGCTTTAGATCGTGCACAATCCGATCCTTCAGTGCTTAGTAAGCGCGCTTCTGTGCCTGCAGTTCCTCCTCAACCATCTCGATCCGGTCTTCCCGATATCTGATTATGTCCTTTATAATTTTACTGTTGACTCCACTATCTTGTACTTTGTTTATCTTTCATTGATTTTCTCTTGCATCCTTTTGATATGTCTTTAATGTTATTTCCTGCACAAGAAAATGTGATTAAGTAATTCTTTTGGTTATCATGTGATTTTCTAAGTACCATGAATTGAAGTACTTTTTACCTCAAATCATGTTGTTCGAGATCCCACACATACGAAACAAACCCGGGCCAGGGGTAAGATACAGGGTTGGTCCCGAACTGTACTCTGAAAATTGATAAACCAATAATTAGGAACCCCTTCTTGATAAGAATTTCATTGTTAATAAAATTCTCTAAGGATAATGTTCACCTTTTGTATATGATTATGTCGTCAATCGCAACGATATCCAGAATATGATGTTCCTGGAGTAATTTTGAGCGCTCAAAGTATATGAAATTCCAGGATTAATGAAATTTTGATTATATTAATAATCATGACAATCTCCAAGATATGATGTTCCTGGATTCAAAGTATATGACATTCCGGGATTAAATGGAATTGTAATATTCTCCTTGGTACGATGTTCTTGGAGTGATTATAAAAGAAATTAATGAATTAATTGTCTACGTACCTGCTTTTTGTGGTAACATTGCATTGTTATTCACAGATAGTAAAGCTTTAAATATTGTGCATTCCAAGGATGCTTTAAAATTTCTCCTTGCAAATTATGAAGATAGTACGACCCTTGTCCTGCCGATGCTTGAATCACGTATGGTCCGTCCCATGTTGGTGCGAATTTTCCTGCTCTTTTGTCCCTTTGGTGTTCTGTTATTTGCCGGAGGACATATTGACCTTGGACAAAATTTCGGGATTTTACCCGCTTATTGTAGTCTCGAGCTAATCCCCTTTGATAATTCTCCATCTTTTGGAGTGCCACTTCTCTTTTTTCTTCCAAGTCATCCAATTTTTGTAACATGAGATCTGAATTTAGGTTTTTCTCCCATGCTTCTGTTCTGGTCGTAGGCAAAATAACTTCTGTTGGTATTACTGCTTCCGTTCCATAAGTAAGAAGATATGGTGATTCTCCAGTTGAAGCTTTTCTCGTGGTTCTTTATGCCCATAATGTATTATGTAATTGTTCGCACCACTTATTATAATATCCATCCAATGTCTTCTTCAGATTTGTTGCGATCGTTTTATTTGTGGATTCTGCTTGCCCATTACTTTGTGGGTAAAAAGGTGTAGACTTATGTTTCTGAATATTATATGTTTCAAATAGCATATCGATATTCTTCCCCTGGAATTGTTTTCCATTATCAGAGACTATCGCTGCTGGAATCCCAAACCTACAAATGATATTCTCAAATAGAAATGTAAAAACATCTGTGTCTCTGATTCGCGCTAGTGCTTTTGCTTCTACCCACTTGGTGAAATAATCAGTGGCCACAATTAAATATTTTCTTTTCTTTGTGCCTTCAGCTAATGGTCCGACTATATCAACTCCCCATTTCGCAAATGGCCATGGACTAAGAATTGAATTTAATTCCGTAGCTGGTGCTTTGATTTTCTTACCAAATCGTTGACATTCTTCGCACCTTCGAACCATCTCTTCCGAATCTTTCAACATGGAAATCCAATAATAACCCTGCATTTTGGCTTTTAATGCTAGTGATCGTCTTCCACTATGGTTTCCTGCATCTCCATAATGTATTTCTTTGAGAATTCGCAATCCTTCTTTTTGTGATAAACATCGAAATAATGGTCCAAGAAAAGAATGTCGATAAAGAATTCCATCTCTAAGTTGGTAACTGTTTGACTTAAGTTGAATTTTCCTTGCTTCTTTAGAATCTGTTGGTAATACTTTATTTTGTAAATATTGATGTATCGGGGCTCTCCAATCGGGCTTACTTGGTTGATCATTTTCTTGTTGCGATGTAGATGTGGCACTTTGTATGGATGAGTCATCGATACCATCTTCCTCTATGTTATTTAACACTTTTGCTCTTATGGATGGCTCGTATATTCTCCCAATTTTTAGCGCTTTGGTATTTGGGTCATTTATCATGGACGAGATATACGCCAGTGCATCTGCATGTCGATTCTTTTCACGAGACAAATGTCGAAAAATAATATTTGGAATACAAACTGTTAAACTTTGTACAAGATTTTTGTATCGTTTCAAGTCCTCATCGACCGTTTGATATTTTAACTCGATCTGTCTAATCACCAGCTGCGAGTCACTTGTGAGTCTTACATCACTTATTCCTAGTTCAATAATGAGTTTGAGAGCATGAACTACTGCTTCATATTCTACTATGTTATTTGTATGCTCTTCGAACTCAAGTCGAAATGAGTGTACCATACGTTCTCCCTTTGGTGCTGTAATCACGATACCTATTCCAGCCCCTTCTTTATTTCGCGACCCATCAACAAAAACCTCCCATCGTTGTGAACTATTTGAATCTAGGATATCTACTGGTTCTTCTTCTTCACACCCCGGAAGTCCTTGAATTTCATACTCTTCCTCGATTGGAAAATCTGCCAAAAAATCAGCTAGAACTTGGGATTTCTGCGCAGTTTGTATCTCGTAAACAATGTTGTATTGTCTAGCTGAGCGTTCCATTTTGCTATTCTTCCTACCTTCCCTGTATTCTTTAAAACTGATTCCAATGGAGCTTTGGTTAATATACGAACATAATGAGTGAGAAAATAAGTGCGTAACTTCTGAGTAGCAAATACCACTGACAAAATTAATTGTTCAATCTTAGTATAATTTCTTTCTGCTGAATTCAAAGTCTTGCTGATGTTTATACAGGTTTCTCGATCTTCTCATTCGTTCGCACCATTACTCCACTGATTGCATTTTCTGTTGCTGCTATGTACAAAGTTAACATTTCTTCTGGTTCTGGTTTTTGTAATGCTGGCAATGTGGCAAGATGTAATTTTATACTTTGAAATGCTTGCTCACAACGATCGTTCCATTCAAACTTATTTTTCTTCTTAAGTACATCAAAAAAGGGTTTACATCGTTCTGATGATCTTGCAATAAATCTACTTAGTGCAGCCAAACACCCATTTAACTTCTGTACACTCTTTATACTGTTTGGTGATGGCATATCCGTTATTGCTCGTATTTTTGCTGGATCAACTTGAATTCCATCTTTTGTAACCAGATATCCTAAAAATCGCCCTGATGTAACACCAAAAATACACTTTTCTGGATTTATTTTCATCTTATACTTTCGTAGTGCACCAAAAATCTCAGCCAGGTTCCGCAAATGATCACCAGATAACTTGCTTTTTACTAACATGTCATCCACATAAACTTCCAAAGTTTTTCCGATCCATGGTTTGAATATTGCATCCACTAGGCGTTGATATGTCGCTCCTGCATTCCGTAGTCCAAATGGCATTCTAGTGTAACAATATAATCCTCGCGGAGTAAAGAACGATGTGTGTTCCTGATCTGCTTCTGCTAATGCTATCTGGTTGTACCCAGATTGTACGTCCATAAATGATAACATCTCATGTCCCTCAACAGCATCTACTAACTGGTCAATGTTTGGGAGTGGATAACTATCTTTGGACATGCCTTATTTAGATTGGTGAAATCTATACAAATTCTTACTCCACCGTTCTTCTTCGGGACAATTACCATATTAGAAATCCATGTAGGGTATCGTACCTCTCGAATGAACCCTGCATCTAAAAGTTTTGTTAATTCTTTTTCCACTGGTTCATGATATTCCGGTGTGACTTTTCGTATCCGTTGGCGAAAAGGAATTGCATCAGGATGTATTTTTAATTCATGCTGGACGATGCTGGGATCGATCCCCGGCATGTCTTCTATTCTCCAAGCGAACACATCTGTATATTCAAAGAGTAATTTGACTATCTGATGTTCCACATCTGATTTTATTAATGTCCCAATTCGCACTTGTTTGGGGCATTCTGCAGTGCCAATGTTTATGATTTTTGTTTGCTCTACTGGGGTGAAAACTGGTTTTGGAATCCCAATTGGAGTTGGGGTTCCCTTTAATTGCTACATCGCCCCTTTCTGCGGCTGATTTTCCAAATTTTCTTGATTTTTACTATTCTCTGCCTTTTCACTTTCTATTTTATTTTTTGCATTTTTTTCTAGGTATTGATTTATTTCTTCTTCCTTTGCTTTAATTTTTGACTCTTTTTTCTTTTTACATTGTAAATGCTCCCGTTCTTCATTTATTCTTGTCTCTGCCATTATACAAAGTTTAGCATCTTCTTGATCACCCTTTATCTCCATCTCTCCTCGTGGTGTTGGAAATTGTAGATACTGATGATATGTTGATACTACACCCTTTAATTGATGAACCCATCGTCTTCCAATTATAGCATTGTACGGGGATGGTGCATCCACAACACTAAATCTTGTCAGGATGTTGATCGGTCCGGCTGAAACTTCAAGATCAATTTCTCCCTTTGGTTTGGACGATATTCCATTAAATCCATAAATGACAAATCGTGAAGTGATGAGTTGATCTTCTTTGAAACCCATTTTACAAAATGTATTGTAGAACATCACATTTAATGAACTGCCCCCATCCAAGAGTATTTTCTTGACATTCCAACCAGATATCAATAGTGTCAACACAAGAGGGTCATTATGCATTTCAATTTCTTGATTTACTTCTTGTGCAGAAAATGTTAATGGATGTGCCATCCAATCCTCCCATAATTCTACTTGCCTTCCTTGAACTCTAAAAGCCTCGTGGTTCCGAATTCTCTTGCACAATTTCTTGTTGATTGCTACATTCAAATCCGTATCACACTTTTCCACACATGAAATCATATTAATTGTCTGTTTGTTATATGGAATATGTATTGCTTTTCCTTCATCATATTTCTCTGATGGTTCAATTTTTTGAACAAATTCCTTCATTTCTCCAGCATCGATCATTCTTTGTACCAATGTTATAAAATTTCTACAGTTGTTTGTTGTATGCCCTTTGTAGTTATGGTACTCACAATAGTCTTTGGAATGTTGTGTATGTTCCGGTTGATTTCCCTTTGTTATTGGCCATTGAAAACCTGGTCGATTCTTCAAAATGTTGAATAACCTGAAATATGAAATATTAAGCTTGGTAAAAGTTCTTTCTCGAAATTGTTGAGCAAAATTTTTTCCATTCCCTTGTCGAGGATGTTTTAATCCTTTTGATTCAACTTTTGGAAGACATTTCCTTTTCTGTTCTGGTAATTCTTCAACTGAATTTGTTCTCCTTGTATTTCCTTGATTTTCAGAATTAATTCTCGATCCTTGATCCTGTATATCTTGGAGTCTTGCACATGTTTCTATTATTTCTCTCAATTTGCCTTCAGTTTTTGGATTATTTCGATGGATTTCAACAAAGAGCTGACTCTTCCGATCTACAATCCCCCCTTTATAATGGTTTATAGCTGTCATTGGGTCTAAATCACCTATTGCTTGACATATTGAATGCCATCTAGTTGTATATGATCGGATCGATTCTTCTGGCCATGACATTAAAGAATAAAGTCTGTCCTCCCCTGAATCAATTGGTTTGTTATACATGTATGCCTCTAAAAATTTTCTGACCAATTGTGCATAATTATTGATAGAATTTTCCGGTAATCTGTCGTACCACAATAATGCTGTCCCTGTTAAACTTGACGGAAAACATCTGCACATGATCGCTTCATGATCGTCCCATCGCGACATTACTCGGTTATAATACTTTAAGTGCGATGTTGGATCCTTGGTTCCATCGTAACATTCGAACACTGGAATATTATATTCTCTTGGTAACGATACGCGCGTTAAATGTTGCGCTAACGGTGTTCGCTTTGCTTCTTTCAATACCTCTTCTATCCTTCCCCCCTTTTTATTTTTTAATCCTTTAATTTCCTCCTTCATTTGTTCCATCGCTTCCAAACATGTTTCCCATTGGGTTCGTTGAAAGTTACTTTCCTGTTGTCTTCTTACCCGAGATGTCGATCCTGCCAACACTATTCTTTGATCTGAATTCCGCTGTTCATTTCTTGATATTTGTCTACTCGACGTTGGCTCCTGATTTCGTACTCTAGTCACAGTTGGTCTTTGTTCTTGCTGAATTACATCTTTTAAAACTTGATTTTCGGTTGCTAGTAACTCAATTCGATGATTGCTTGCTCTTTGTTCCTTTCTTATTTCCTTTATTTCTTCTAATAGGTCCTGTATTTGTCGTGTCTTTCTTCGAGAACTCTCATGATCTGAAGAGAAATTCTGAACCACAGTATTTGACATTAATTCTTGACTTGGGGTATGATTTCCCTCAATGCTTTGTTGTTGTCCTGAATCACTCCCTTCTTCTTGTCTATTTTCCAAGCCTTCATTACTATTTTGGTTCCCAGAATTCGCGTCTTGAGACATATTTTCTAGAATTTGTTGTTTCTTCACTATCTTTTGCCTTCTCGATCGTTTTCCTTCCTCGATATCTAAAAATATTTTTTCAGAAAATTAGTCAAATGAACTCTTATTTATTAAATCATAAGAGATTCTAATTATTATTTTAACTGTAAACTTTCCCTATCACAAGTCCAGCTTTTCCTTCTTCATAAAATCTTTGTTTCATATTTTTATCTATTTTATTCCTCACAAGGTATTTTTCATGTTAATAAAATATACTTATGTAAATAAGCTTTACCCCTACTTTTCACATCTTGCGAAATTAAATTTTCCCATCTTTTCTTACCAAATTTTTTTTTTCTTTCATGGATGATTTAGTTTTTTCATTAAATCTATTTTTCATTTATCAGGTAGGATAAATCCTTTTTTCACTCCCTGTTTCTAGCGCCAAATTGTTTATGCCAAAAAATCCTTTCAGCTAAACAACCAATCAAACTCTT
>JAJJMC010029610.1:9332-22519 GCA_023531435.1 Papaver californicum
TTTTTTTTTTTTTTTTTTTTTTTTTTTTTTCTTCTTGACACCTAATACATGTGTGTTCCCATGGATCCTGCATTCCACGCTTGCTTAGGCGACGGAGACAGGGGGACATACACATAACTCTAAAACACTAACGTATTATTCATGTGGGGCATGATCTCAACACACTAAATGTCATTCCAGCGCTAATTAACATGTCGATGCTAGGACCCACCAATACTCTCAGAGAAACACGAAATTGCAAATAATAAAACAGAACGTGATGTGGTGGTGACAACTACCATGTTATTTCTAACACCTGAACTTTGTCTCTTTTATGAATAGACCATCTAGCTGGGCACACCAATCTTTATAGCAAAATGGCTAAGTTTCCATCTACCTAGAGTGGTTAGTGTCACCCTGAATTGTTCACATGCTTCTAAATTCCAAATCTTATTAATCCTAAAAAGTCTCCCAATACCCCCAAACTTAAAATAAACAGTGTCCTCAATGTTTCTAAACACTGCACGAAAAGGAATTAGAGAAAGATATTACCGTGTCGCATGAGCATAAGTTACCTTCTTAAATCATATAGCAATAATCGGAACAACTGTGGATCATCTGAATCAAATAGTGTTATCCACAATAGAAGGAAACAGCAGCAAGCTACGAAGATAAACAATCTGAACACACTTTGATCCCTATTTAGGTAAACCACATCGACCAGAGGATTGGTTTTTGGCAGCTGTACTTCTTTCTGAACAGGAGGATCAATGGATCTAGCTCGAAAATGATCTTGTACAATGGTAGACGTGCATATATCAGGTCCCAAGCTAGGGACCTTCCTAAGAGTTAATGGTATAGCACATGGAGAATGATAGTCACCCCCAAACTTAGGGTTTTCAGTGTCTCTAGATAGACTAATAACAATTTCCCTCATTTCCGGATCGTCAGATTCTCGAAAATAGTCAATTGCTTCTTCTAAATTACAATCTGGTGGTGCAGAACCTAACAAAGTGCTCACTTCATTAATATAACTATCATTATCGCCATCAATTCTATAGTTGGCTAGGCATTTCTCTAATGGATCTTCTAATGGGTCGAGCCTACGCTGTATCTCCCTAGACGGTTTGGATTCCTCCTCTGAATGGATCTGGTGCATATAAACTGTTGGGCTAATTCCCTTAATATATGCTATGGTCCATCCTAAAGCTTTCTTATTGTCCTGAAGCATGGTTACTAGCCTATTCTCTTGGTCAATATCCGAATCTGAAGCTACAACCACGGGTAAGGTCTCTGATGGGCCTAACTCATCAAACTCTAATCCAAAGTGGGCTAGACATTTTTCTAACGGGTCTTCTATCAAAGTGTTTGGTAATGACTCCTGAACTGGGGTCTTTATCATGTTGACGGTTTCTAAGGTGGGGTCATCTAGCTCAAGTGGTTGATTACTAATGTTGAAGATATTCAGCTCAGTAGTCATGTTAACAAAAGACAAGTTCATAACACCGTTACGATAGTTAATGATCGCATTAGATGTTGCTAAGAACGGGCGACCTAGTATAACCGGTATATGATTCTATGGATCAGGCACAGGTCTGGTATCAAGCACAACAAAGTCCACTGGATAAATAAATTTATCCATTTCAATCAAAACATCCTCTATGACACCACGAGGAATTTTCACAGACCTATCAGCTAACTGCAAAGTCATCTGAATCGGTTTCAAATCGCCTAGTCCTAGCTGGAGGTACACATGGTACGGCAGTAAGTTCACACTGGCTCCTAAATCGAGTAAGGCTCTTTCTACCCGGTAGTTTCCTATTGTGCAAGCTATGGTTGGGGAACCTGGGTCTTTGTACTTAAGGGCCGTACTACTCTGTATAATTGAACTTACATGACTAGCTAGAAAAGCTTTCTTATGTAGGCTAAGTTTTCGCTTTCGCGTTACACATGTCCTTAAGAAACTTGGAATAAGCAGGAATCTGCCTAATTGCATCTAATAATGGAAGGTTGATCGTGACTTTCTTAAAAACTTCCATTATTTCATTAAAATTAGATTCCTTCCTAGTAGGTGCGAACAACCTTGGGTATGGGGCTCTAGGCATGAGATCAGTTCTCTGAGGGGTTGTCTCAGGCTCGTCAGAGACTTTATCAGTCTCTTCAACTATTGGGTCAAGATGAACTACAGTTTGTTCACTAACGGGCCTAGTTACCTTGTTATCCACTCCTTACCATTCCTGAGGGTCGTAATTGCATTCACGTGACTGGATGATTTCTCCCCAGTCGACATTTCATTGACTCCTCTAGGATTGGGTTCGGGTTGACTAGGGAACCTACCAGGTTCTCGCTCTCTCAGAGCTGCAGCAATGTCACTAACTGAGGTTTGTAAACTAGAAATAGCTTTTTCTAAGGTATGGAATCTCTGCTCATTCTTTTCGTCATTGCTGGGCTGAGTTGGACCAGCCGAATTCGTATAACTGAAGCCTGGAGGACCTTTAGCATTACTAAACTGACCTTGAGCCTGGCCTTTCGACCAGGAAAGGTTCGGGTGGTTTCTCCAGCCAGGGTTATAAGATTCTGAATACGGGTCGAACTTTCTATAGTTATCAAATCTAGTGTTATCATAAAGAGAAAAAGCCTGCTCTTCGAATTGGTTGGGCTCTGAACTACTAGCTTGATTCATTTCGACCAGTTCTAGCCTTCTAGATAAGGCTTATATTTGGGCCTTTGGATCAAAAGATCCTTCTACCCTATTAACATTTCCTCTTCCTAGAAGAATTGTTCTTTTTGGCTCCTTAATGCTCTCCCACTGCTGGGTCTTTTCGGCGATGTCACTTAGAAGTTTCATCGCCTCAGCAGGAGTCTTACTGTCGAACCCTCCGGTTGACAAAGACTCGACCAAGGTTATAGATGCGTAGTCCAAACCCTCATAGAGGATCTGAACTAGCCTTAACTCCTCTATTCCGTGGTCTGGGCATTGGGACAATAAGTCATTGAACCTTTCTACATACACATAAAAAGACTCTCCCTCTAGCTGGGAAAACGTGCATATTTTCTGCCTAACAGACGAAATTTTGTTCCTAGGAAAGAACTTCTGAATAAAAGCTGAAGTAAGTTGGCATAGGTTTCAATTGACTGAGGGGCCAAGCTATACAGCCACGACTTGGCTTTATCTCTTAAGGAAAAGGGAAATAATCTAAGTTTAATAGACTCGTCATTCAAGTCTCTAATCCTGATTGTGCTACATATTTCCTCGAATTCCCTAACATGAAAATAGGGATTTTCGTTTTCTTTTCCTAAGAATAATGGAAGCATCTGGATAATTCCGGGTTTCAGTTCGTAGCTCGCTTCAGTAGCGGCTAACTTGATGCAAGATGGACGTGAGGTCCGGGTCGAATTCAACAAATCCTTCAGAGATGTCATTGCTGACACGGTCTCGGGAGTGACTAGTTCACTCTCAGTTGGCTTCTCAAGGTTAAGGTGAACTACAAGTCTTCCACTAATTAACCTACCTTGAGGGTCTCTATCCCAAGTTCGCCTTAAGGGCGTTCTTGGCATGCAAAAATTTAATCCTAACAAGCAATTAATCAAACACAATCGTGCCCTGACTCAACCAAATCAAACCTAAATCTAGCAAACAACAAGCATGATGGTTCCACTTAGATTGTTTCTAGACCAGATTTTATTCTTTCAAAAAGCAACTGGTTACAATTCTAGCAAAACTCTTAGAGCGATCTGAATTAGATTAAGTCGAAGAGAAACAGGATAAGCTCTAAGGAGCTTTGATAACCCTGTCTCTTTGGCACTTTTCCCTGGGTTACAAGGCGGCTCTAATCAACTTATAATAATCTTCCTGAACTTCGAGTTAGGCTAATAAAGTAACCCGTACAATCCTTTTGAACGATTTTCCAATAAGCTCGATACCCTATAGGTCTCTTTCTAGTCAAGATTTTAGGCTTAGGTTCGCGTAGGTTTCGTTTTCCTAAGGCTAATAAAGTCCGTATTCAGTCCTCAGCATATATGCATACAAAGGCGTCCAGAAAACCCACTGACAGGAGATTCGTGGGTTGGTCGAAGTTTACCTCCCGTACTAGACGGGCGATGAACCGTTGAAGTCGACTCGGGCCACTAATATCCTTTTCAATAGTGTGCGAACCCAAGGGGCCGAGACAATATCGTAATTGTCACACAGTTTGATATTTAAAACTACCCTTCCGTAGGGTTTAAAAATAATAAAATGTCCAAAAATGTCCAAAAGAAAGTCCAAAAAGTGTCCGAAAATAAAACAAAATTACAGAAATAATAAAAAACCATAATACAATTTTCTAAACTAATTAAAACTAATTAAAATAAACTAAAAATCTAATTAAGAAAAATAAAATCTCCGATCTTCTTTTTCGTTCTTTAAGCTTTTCCCTTTAACTCCAAGTCTTTAGCTTTAATTCCAAAACTTTGGCTTACTTCCCTTTTCGATCAAAAATTCAACCTGTAGCAAAAAGAGAAATACCAAAAGAAAACCAAAAAAAAAAAATAGAACAAAGTAAAATAATAAAACTAAAAAAAAATAAGAACCTAAAAATAAATCTAAAACCCTAAACCTAAAACCAAGTCCGCGTCGGCGGCGCCAAAAATTGATGTAGTTTTAAAAGTGGTAAATAAAGTGTTCGATTCTCGAACTTGTGAAGGTAATGATTTTAGAAAATAATGGATTTAATCTAAACTAATAAAAATCAGGAAAATAAACTAGAGATGATTTTTAGAAAATATTGGAGAAAACCAAGAATCAGGAATCAGTTATTTCTAACAATTTATGTGATTAATCATGCAATTCTTTTAAATAAATTAAGCTCAAATATTGCCAAAATAGGTTTTTATGCAAACAAGTAGAGGTAAATCATAAGCATGGGACATCAGAGGTTGTCAACCCAGCATGACCCATCAAACAAAAACACCACTACTGAATGAAAACCGTTTTTTCCTATTTCGAAACTATGCAATTTTAACAAGTAAAGAATTGTAAATAATTAATTAAAAATAGACTTACCAAATAAAATTGAGAGAAAAACCTCTTCCATCATCCCAGTAAATAAACTTAGCTCATGGTGAAGAAAACTTGTTCAAAAGATCTTTTCATTGCTCAAAAAGTTGATTACAAGGTGAAAGAATGGTGCAACAGCTGAACAGATACGCATATAAATGTCATAAAACAGGGTTCAGCCGTCACAGGAAGGGTTCTAAGCAACAAAGGTTTAAAAGCTAAGGCAACAGGAGCAATTTGAATCAGCAACACTTGTGACCTTGCTGTGTTGTCTTCTCAGGCGGTGGTAGATGAAGAACAGCACCGGCGGTGACCGGATCGCTGTCCAGTTCAGGCCAAACTCCGGTGACTCCGAAAATCGATCTCTAGGCTTCTCTCCCTATTTTTCTTGGCATCTCTTGGTATATATAGGCTTTGGGAACCCTTAGGAGAGTTCTAAACCTAATAGAACTCTTTAAAACACATCTAAATCCTCCCAAATCCGAATCAAACTATAACTCCCTTTTTCCGGCCAAATTCGGATTTGGGGCTATTTTTCTGGCTAAAATTGTTGTTTCTTGGTGTGTTTAGTCTTGTATCAATCTCTTCTAGCTTGTGGGGTGCTTGGAGGCGCAAAACAACTCGAAAATCTCGTGGATTTTGAGTGTACATTTGAAACAGGAACTGTCCAGGAACTTCCGGTGAGTCAGCCCGATCCAGCCGAGTTGACCCGCTGAGTTGGCCCGATCCAACTCAGCCCGATCCAAGGGTACCCCCAATCCAAAGTGTGGGTGCCTTAATCCATTTTCCCGGGTGCCTTTAACACTTTTTGAGCCGATTTTTCCACAAATCTTTATTCTTCTAATGTACCTACAAAAGCATAAAAACACGTAATAAACGCAAAATCGAATACTAAGTCACTAGAAATTAAGTGCAAATTAGACACTAAAATGTGTCTATCAGCCATGCTGAAAAATATGACGGCAAAGATAGACAAAAATCAGCAGACAACGGACAACGCGATAAAAGAGCTACAAACTCAAATGAGCACTATGGCCGGTAGATTAAATCGTCTGGAAACACAGAATAGTGGGAAACTCCCTTCTCAACCTATCAATCCAAGAGAAACTGTCAACGCAGTGACATTGAGAAGTCGTACACGAACTGTACAACCAGAAGAAGCCGAGAAAAACAGAGACCCAAAAGGGCCGGTCCCAGAAGTAGAAAGCAAATGTAACTCCGAAGAGAGCCCTTACGCCTCTAAAAGTGCTGAGGTAAGACAAGAAAATTCTAAGGTTCCTTTACCTACTTACATTCCCCCTCTACCTTTTCCTCGCAGGTTTGCTAACTCGAAAAAGGCGGAACAAGATAAGGATATCTTAGACATTTTCAAGAAAATTCACGTGAACATTCCACTGATTGACGCAATTAAACAAGTTCCCAAGTATGCGAGAGTTCTGAAAGACCTGTGCACCAATAAACAAAAATTAAACGGCAATGAGGTAATGAGAGTGGGGGAAAACGCTTCGGCTATCTTGCAGAAGAAGCTCCCACTCAAGTGTAAAGACCCCGGTAGTTTTGATATTCCTATCATTATTGGTAACACAACGTTTAATAAGGCCATGCTAGATTTAGGAGCATCAGTGAATGTTATGCCTGCATCTATATATGAATCTCTCAAATTAGGACCTTTGAAAGAAACTGGAATTGTTTTACAACTAGCTGACCGTTCTAATGTATACCCTCAAGGTATCGTTGAAAATGTGCTTGTACGAGTTAATCAGTTAGTTTTTCCAGCAGATTTCTATGTACTAGAGATGGCAGAGGGATCCACGGATTCGGCTATACCATTGCTACTGGGACGTCCATTCATGCGCACGGCGCGAACAAAAATTGATGTCTATAATGGGACGTTGACACTGGAATTCGAGGGAGACATAATACGTTTCAATATTAATGAGACGATGCGATATCCTAGTGACGTACACTCTTGTTTTTCTATTAATGTTAAGGATTCTTTGGCTAAACAGGTGTTTGCGTTGGAAAGAAAGGAGAGAATAAAGGCTTCGCATGATAATAGAATTTCTAAAAAACAGTTTACTGTTGGACAGAAAGTTCTATTGAGTAAATCTCACCTCTATTTTAAGAAGTCTCGTTGGAAAGGACCTTTTGTTGTGACTAACGGTTTTTCTCATGGTGCAGTGGAGATTCGGAGCTTGACAACGGGAAAGGAGCTTAAGGTGAATGGGCATCGCCTAAAGCCATATTACGAGTCATTCGAGCCTGAAAAGGCCACCATACAGTTAGAAGAGCCGCTCCCTCTGGAGGAGTAGCATAGAATGGCTAGTCGGGCTATAGACGTTAAACTAAGCGCTAAATGGGAGGCAACCCATTAGTTTTGTATACTATCTTTTGTTGCTGAATTTTTATTTATTTTTGAGCATGTAGAATTTCCCATCTTGACGTTACATTGGATGATTCAATTTACATTGAGGACAATGTAAAGTTTAAGTGTGGGGGAGTATTTGGGCATATAGATTTTTTACGTAGAATTATTAGGCATACACACATTTGCATGAAAACCTTCAACTTTTAGAGATTTTAGAGTCACTTAGCATACGGCTAGCTACGTTTACATACGGACTTCTACTCGAAAAAACTGAACTTGGAAATATTAAAGAACTATATTCGGAGTGCTTAGTTTTTGAGAGGCTAGAGCCGACCAAAATGGACCTAAATTGCCGGTAGGAGAGTACAGGTTAGACTTGTGATCATTCAATACCCATGAGTGAGGCACCAGACCTTTAATTATACGTTTAGAGTGTTTCATCTGTGCTAATTCCGGGTAGAATGATGAGCTACCTAACCTCGCACCAATTTTCAGCACTATTTTTGATCTCTTGAGTGCTATTTTTTATCAATCATGAAGGTGTCATCGGACTTGCTAACTTATTCTTGTAGTTTGGTTTGCAGTTGGCATCGTTCTCTCGACAACGTCCATAGAAACATAGCATCATCAACAAGCGGAACATCAAAAATTTGAAGGAAAGTTGAAGACCGTCAAGGTGCAAGCGACAATTCAAAGAGAAAAATGCATATTTGAGTAAAGAAACAATACAATTAAACATGTTGAAAACTTACAGAAGCGAAAGAAATTGAAAGGTGTGGACTTTATACAGATTTAGAGACGAAACGGAACTCACGGGAAGAGAAAAAACTCACGAATCAAGAAATTGTGAAAAATAGCAAAAGTATCCAGGAGAATAAGCATACTCACGTAAATAAAAAAAAATAAAAAATAGGCTGAAAACGTGAAAAAGTGCTGCTGAGAACGTGAAAAGAAAAGAGTTACAGTTGAGACTGAAGAGAAAAAGAGTTACAAAGTGTCAAGTTCTATGAAGTGCAAGAGTTCATTACCTACAGTTGAGGCCGAAGACGTTTCTATGGGATGTTGGGAGAATGGTGCTGATTGCCGACCGGATGAGAAGGTAAGTAACAATTCCCATCTTCGCATAATGGTTGATTTCTTTTCGTAGAGGTCACTAGAAAAATAAAAAGGGGTTCTCTCTTGTCCCACTTTCTATGGGATAACATCTTAATATGAATCGGAAGGTTACCTTTCCTTCCTACCTGTCAACATGTGTAGGCCGTCTATCTTTATTCTTGCCTACACATCTGTGAGAACCATAAAGTGCGCCTTTTGAGTGTCAACTTCATAAAATCATATTGGTAAGGCAGAAATATTCGGTCACTCTCGAACCGGGACTCTTTTATTTGGTGGTTTTCTCCAAACTGAAGGGTTAAGCATGAGAATAATGTTCTTTGATATTTCTGAGTTCTTATTGTTGGTATGTAGAAACTTTATGTCTTCGTAGCTTTTTGGATGCAGGTGCTTTGGAATTTTTAGAAGTTGAAGTAGGTTTTGTGGGTATATCTCTTGTAAACCCTCACGAGACTATAACTCGTCCACTAGGGACACCTAGGGGTTTAAAGGCTTGTTGCACATGCTAAGTGTAACCGTTTACTCGACGAAACGGAGTTGTATTTGTTCTTTTTATTAGTTTAGATCGATAGTTTGCTCGAGGACTAGCAAAAGGCAAGTGTGGGGGAATTTGATATGTGCATAAACCATACATTCTAAGTAGTTTTTCCTGACCCTTATTTGCTATATTTGAGTGAATTATTATGTATTCCGATTACTTTCGAAGTTTAGTTGTCTTTTCAGGTTACAGTCCGGAAATCCGCATAATGGAGCTTAAAGGGAAGAATTACCGAGGAGCCAGTAAAACTCTGCTGAATTTAGGCCTTTCACCCTCCACAGTGTAGTAAATTGAATTACGAAGCCAACGGCGAAAGAACGAGGTCATTCCGATCTCGTATGAGGAAGTTATGGGCAAAGCCACATGGTGGCTAACTAGTTGGTGCTGCCAGCGCCCAGGCTCTAAGTTGGCTGAAGCAAAAGTGCGCTAGTGCTAAGTAGTCATGTGGAGGTGTTGTTGAGCTAGAGTGGTCCAAGTGGAAGGTGGCTAGCCTTGGTGGACTCATGGCTAGCTTGTGGAGGTTCTATGGGATTAGGAAAGCTTTGGAGTTGCCATATCTTGTGGGGCTAGAATTAGGAAACTTAGCATATTTCCTATTCCTAGTCGGTTTCCTAAAAGTGGCTAACTCTAGTTATAAAGAGAATAATCGGTTTTCTCATGGAATTCTTTTGGTGAAATTGGGGCAGAGAATATAAGAGTCCTTGTAGAAAAGGAGAGTTTGAGACAAGGGAGGAAAAGCCTTGACGCAACAACATTTGGACTTAACAACTAACGTACAAAAACAGGAATTTTACTCACGTACAAAGTCTGTCAAAGAGGGATTTTCGGAGGGGTGCTGAGCATATATATACAAGTTGCGCTGCTGGAAAGAGGAATATATATAACACAATACACAACAGGAGCAAAGAAGGGAGACAGAGGCGTAAACAGACACAATACAAGGGCTGGAGGCGTAAGTAGTGTTGCTGGCTACCACCATTGCTGCGTTCCGAAGCCATATCCGTTCTTCGTACTCTTCCCGGGTTTGAGTATTTATTTCTTAATTATTTTCCATGGGTTTTAAGAAACCCATGATGAGCTAAAACTTTCATATTGGTTAGGGATGTAATATGATGTTTGAAGACATGTTTATTAATTGAATGGCGCATATCTCATAATTTCATGCTATTACTAATATTGTTTATGTTCTACTGTTTATAATATATGATTGATTGTGTGTTTGTTTAAGTTCCAAATTGAATGAGCATGCATTGATATCTACAACTAAACTAGAGTTTTCGATCCGGAATTGTCGAAGGACTCTAGTTACAAGTAGTATAGCATATTTGTTAACAATACTTAAAATTGCCATGCAAGTATGTGTAGAAGCTTGACCTAGATTAAATCCGAGTTGCACGATGCATCGGATTATTTAGAATAACTTCAACTCACAAAGACCATTTCTTCCATTGGGTTAAACTTGGTGTTTACATCGAGTTATCCGGTGTTAAGAATTCGGAGAGTGGCGCGATACCCTCTCCGATGATATTAGGAGTTTTGCCGAAGTAGCCCTGCGATAGCATGCTTTAGGGTTATTAGTATTATTACTGCATGAATGTTGAGTATGCTTTGATTGATAACATGTTGGATAACTGAAGACGAAATCTCTAACCAATGCTTTTTCTCTTTATTTCACATCCTTATTTACTTGCGTATTTCCTTAGTTTAATTAGTTTAAAACAACAAAACCCCTCTTTTACTTGCATGCGTGACTGAAAATTAGTGATAGTCTCGGCCTCCTTGTGGGAACGAACTTGTTCTTATCCTTATACTTCATTCTATCTTAGAGAGTAAGAACTCGATTATTTTGGTTGATTACGACACGACCAGTAGTTTTGGGAGAAGAAGTGTCAACTGTTCAGATTCTAAAAGAAAATGAACAAAATGATTTGAGTGACACCACCATCAAAAGGGTATCATTTAATGTTGCATTGTCACGACCACCTTCAGTGCACAAGTTCTGTGGTGTTGATGTTAATGTTATTAAAACATGGGCTAAAACTGGCCTGAAGAAAGAGGTCAAACAGATGTAGGAGAAAAGTAACTCACAGGTAAGTAATGCTGGCTAGTTTCACTCTTTATTATAAATAAGTTTATTAATATAACAGTAAATATCAATATGTACTTGATTACAAATGTGTTTTATTATTGTCATATAACTGTAAATATCAATATGTACTTGATTACAAATGTGTTTTAGTATTGTCATATAATTGTACATATCATTATGTATTTAACTATCATAAATAAAACTCTATGGTTGCATGATGATTTAGCTGGACTTCAACAAAAAGCAATGAAGAAGGTGGTTGAAGCTATAGACCAGAGTCTTGAAACGATTAAAGGGATGTCGTAGAACTCAGATGAACAAGACGTTGAAACTCTGGTCGACAGCTTCGTCGACATGAAAATCCCTTTGTTTACTGAGATGGCTAAGATGGAAGACATCGAAAACTTCACATTCGAAGAATTTTTGGACTTAGCCATTTCCAGCAGGGAAGTTTATGATGAAGAATATGCATCTCTCAGCCAAGACAATGGTAGTGTTTCAAGCCATACTCTGTTTGGGATTGACATTCGAAAATATTTTGATAATTTATTTGGAAATGATTTGTGACGTGTAGAAGTTCGACAAGCTACAGCTGAGCTAAACCAAATTACACCAGAGAAGAATGTGATTCAAGTAACACCTGCAGGAAAGTGACCAAGAGGTATATCTTCTACTTGTGGTAATTTACATTTCTTATCATTGTTTGAAAAAATATGATTCAAATATAGTACTGAAAATCTGGATTCAACATGAAGTTACAACAACCCAAACGTCAGGCGTCGTGCCACTACAACCAAACTTGCCAAGATGACTGCTGCCAAAGCGAAAGCAAAACCAAAGGTTTTTGCAAATACGTCAGTACCAATTAGAGAAGAAGTTAGCTGGCGGGTAACTCGTGCAAATCCTGGAAAGAAGACATATCCATTATTGGATAGTGGAAGTATGTTTTCTGAAAAGAAGAAGCCAAAAACTGAGAAGCGAAAAAAGACGATAAAGACAGGAAAAGACAACAAAGCTCGGAAAGCTCAGAAACCAAGAATGAAGTTCATGGATCTTTACAAGTCACCACTCTATGAGAATATGACAAATGAACAAATAGAGATTCTACTTCCATACTTTGAGAAAGGAAAGAGAATGTATGTACTTTCTACCCTTCATTTTACTTTTAAATCAAGTAAGTTTTGCAGTACATATCAAAAAAACTTAGTTCAATATGTGTTTTTGTTATAAATGTGCAGATCGGTTGCTTGGAGAGTAAACAATGGAGGTGGTATCTGCGTCAGCGGGGCTACAATGAAAGATTTGATCTTCAACAGAGCATTAGAGCAAGATCTTCTCAACTATGCTCAATATAAGCTTCAACTGGCGTCTGAAGACGACCAAGCAAATGCTGAGGAAGAAAGAAAATACTTTATGGTGTTGCACCTGGATCCAGCTGCTTGGGTATGTGTTGTTTTCTTCTTTTATACTTTTGAACATTGGTTATGAAAAAATTTATATTGATATATACTTTTGTGAAATAACCTATTAAACGTTTCCAATTTTCAGTATCATGTCGACAAGCCAGACTATTTAAAGGGGGCAGAAGTGACTGCTGTCATTATACCAATATTGAAAATGAGCAATGACATTGAAAATATCCTTGTACCAATGTGCCACGGCAACAAGAATTGGACCCTGCTAGAGTTTGAGTTTGAAACAGAGAAATTTATACATTACAACTCATATGTGGCATTCAGGGACCATTGCTATGAGAATGCCAAGAAAATGTCTGAGTACCTGTCAACCCTATCAATCAGTTCTTGGATGAGCATAAAAGAAAGATGGTGAGCACCGTAAGGTTGACTGACTATGGATGTCCACAACAAGGAATCTGGACAGACTGCTGGTCGTGTCGTAATCAACCAAAATATTCAAGTTCTTACTCTCCAAAAATATATTTAAGTACAGGGATAAGAACAAGTTCGTTCCCACAAGGAGGCAATAGATTACTATATATTTCAGTCACGTAAACGGGGGGATTTTGTTGTTGTTTTAATAAACTAAACTAAGCTAAAAGTAA
>JAJJMC010029613.1:0-17995 GCA_023531435.1 Papaver californicum
TTCAAAGTTAGAAATACTTAAACTTAAAGAAGATAAAGACCTCCTCTGGTTTGAAAAACCTCTTGTTACTCTTCTTTTCGACTATAAACGATGGAATCGCCCATTGCGATATATAAAAAATGATCAATTTGAAGATGCTGTACGAGACGAAATGTCACACTTTTTTTTTTTTACATGTGAAAGTGATGGAAAAGAAAGAATATCTTTTACATATCCACCTAGTTTGTCAATCTTTTTGGAAATGATAAAAAGAAAGATACTTTTGTCCACAACAGAAAAAAGCTCTTCTGAAGAATTGTATAATCATTGGGTTTATACCAATGAAAAAAAAAAGAAGAACATAAACAACGCATTTTTCAATAGAATTGATGCTCTAGAAAGAGGGTCTCTGAAACTGGATGTACTTGAAAAAAGGATTAGATTATGCAATGATGAAACTGAACAAGAATGCCTGCCTGAAGGGTATGATCCTTTTTTGAATGGAACCCGCCGCGGAAGCGAAAAAAAAAAAAAGTATTTCAACTCAAGTTTGAATATGAATGAGGCTTTCTCGGCCGAAGGTTGGATTTGGATAAATAAATTTCATAATATATTTCCCACAAACTACCAAGAATTGGAAGAAAAAAAGGAAAAATTGGAGGGAAAATCCTTCCTTCCAGAAGAAGGAAAACTTAATTCAGAAAATGGAACGAAATTTTTATTTGATGCGGTTACACCTGATAGAAATAATCAAAGAATTATAAAAGAATCCATTGGAATAAAAGAAATACGTAAAGAGGTTCCTCAACGGTCATACAAATTGATTACCAGTTTGGAGCAACAAGACGGAGAAATTGAAGAAGAAACGGCGGAGGATCATGAAATTAGGTCAAGAAAGGCCAACCATGTAGTAATTTTTACAGATACCGAACGTACAAATAGTACAACGAATACTAATGATGAAGTAGAAGAAGTTTTTGTCCTACGTTATTCGCAAGAATCGGATTTTCGTCGAGATATAATCAAAGGATCTATGCGCGCTCAAAGACGTAAAACAGTTATTTGGGAACCGTTTCAAACAAATATCCATTCCCCCCTTTTTTTGGACAGAATCTACAAAAAGGTTTTTTTTTCCGCTGATACCTCCAGAATTTGGAATCTTCTTTTTAAGAATTGGATGATAAAAAGTACGGAATTCCAAAATTCAAGTTTTGAGGAAGAAGCAAAGGAAAAGGATCAAAAAAGGAAGAAGAAAGGGGAAGAAAATGACCGGCTAGCAGTGGCGGAAAGCTGGGATACTGTTCTATTTGGTCAATCAATAAGGGGTTGCTTGTTAATAGCCCACTCAATTTTTAGAAAATATATTGGATTGCCTTCATTGATAATAGCTAAAAACATCAGCCGTATCTTATTATTTCAACCCCCGGAGTGGAACGAGGATTGGAGGGAGTGGGGTAGAGAAATGCATGTTAAATGCACCTATAATGGTGTTCAATTATCCGAAATGGAATTTCCAAAAAATTGGTTAACAGAGGGTATTCAGATAAAGATCCTATACCCTTTCTATCCGAAACCTTGGAACAGCTCTAAGCAACGATCCCATCATAGAAATCCAAGGGGAACAAAGGAAAATTCTTGCTTTTTGACAGTCTGGGGGATGGAAACTGAATTTCCTTTTGGTTCTCCTCGAAGACGACCTTCGTTTTTAAAACCCATTTTTAAAGAACTAGAAAACAAAATAAGAAAAAAAAAAACACAAAGTTTTCGAGGTTTAAGAGTTTTACAAGAAAAAACAAAAGGGTTTCTAAAGGACTCAAAAGAAAAAGAAAGCTGGACTCATAAAAAGGATTTCTTTCTAAAAAAAAGAATAAAAGAGCTTGGCAAAGTAAATCCAATTCTATTAGTTGGATTGAAAAAAGTATATGAATCGAGTGAAAATAAAAAAATTTCTCTCAAAGAAAATAAGATAGTTCATGAATCGTCCAGTCGAATTAGATCAATGTATTGGACAAATTATTCACTAACAGAAAAAAAAATGGAGGATCTGGCTGATAGGACAAGTACAATTAAGAATCAAATGGAAAAAATAATAAATGACAAGAAAAAAAAATTTCTAATTCCAGATAGAAATATTAATCCTAACGATACAAGTTGTAACGATAAAAGATTAGAAGCGCCAAAAAATTTTTGGCAGATATTCCAAAGAAGAAGTGCTAGATTAATACGTAAACGACACTCTTTTTTTAATTTTTTGATTGAAAAGATATATATGGACACCCTTCTATATCTCATTAATATTCCCAGGATCAATGCAAAATTTTCCCTAGACTTAAAAAAAGGGGAGATTGATAAAAAAAGTTACAACGATGAAATAAAGAAAGAAGGAGTGGAAGAAAAAAAAAAAAAAAGAATTCCTGTTATTTCGACTAAAAAGAGGGCACTTTCTAATATAAGTAATAAGAATTTACATCATTTTTGTGCCCCAGTTGATTTGTCACAGGCATATGTATTTTACAAATTATCACAAACCCAAGTGATTAACAAATATCACATGAGATCTGTACTTCAATATAATGGAACGTCTTTTTTTCTTAAGGATAGAATAAAGCATTTTTTTTTGGAACACAAGGAATACTTTATTCTGAATCAAGACATAAAAAACTTAGCAATTTTGAAACGAATGGGTGGAAAAATTGGTTAAACGGTCATTATAACTATAAATATAATTTATCGAAGATTACATCGTCTCAATTAGTTCTGCAAAAACAACGAAATGGAGTCAATCAAAGTCATACAATTTCAAACAAGGCATCAACAAAATTGGATTCATATGAACAAAAAAATTTATGTCATTATAAGAAGAAAAATGCTTATGTGATGGATTCATTATCGAGTAAAACCAAAAGTTTTAAAAAACAGTATGGATATGATCTGTTATCACAGAAATATATCAATTATAGAGAAGGTAAGGATTCATATATTTCTCTAGCACCATTACAAGTAAAGGGAAGCCTCAAAATTCCCTATAACTACAACACAAATAAACCCCCAATTTTTTCTATGCCGGCAGGCATATATATGAGTCATTATCTAGGAGAAGATTGTATTGTTGATACGGATAAAAATCCAGATAGAAAATATTTTGATTGGAGAATCATTTCTTTTTGTCTTATAAAGAAGATCGATATTGAGGCTTGGGCTAATATGGATACTGAGACCCGCATGAATAAAAATACTAAAACAGGAACTAACTATTATTCAATCATTAATCAAATTGATACGAAGGATCTTTCGTATCTTGCGATTGATAAACAAATAAAACTATCAAGTGGAAAATTTGTTTTTTTTGATTGGATGGGAATGAATGAAGAAATACTAAACCGCCCCATATCAAATCTGCAACTTTGGTTCTTCCCAGAATTGTTGGGGCTATATGATGCATATAGGATTAAACCGTGGATTATACCAACAAAATCACTTCTTTTCCATTTTAATGGAAATAAAAACACTAGTGAAAAGAAAAAAAAAAAAGATCTTGAATTAGAAAATAAAAATAAAGAAGAAAAAGAAGAATCAGCCCAAGAAGATCTTGGATCAGATCTATCAAACCAACAAAAAAGAGGTTAAAGAGGATTATAGTGACTCATACATGAAAAAGAGTAGAAATCAAAATAAATGGAAGAGCACCACAGAAGCGGAACTTGATTTCTTCCTGAAAAGATATTTTCTTTTTCAACTGAGATGGCATGGTTCTTTGGATCAAAGAATAATCAATAGTATCCAGATATATTGTCTCCTGCTTAGACTGAACAATCCAAAGCAAATAGCGATATCCTCTATTCAAAGAGGAGAAATGCGTCTGGATATATTGCTGATTCAAAAAGATCTAAATCTTACAGAATTGATAAACAAAGGAGTATTGATTATTGAACCTGTTCGCCTGTCTATACAAGGGGATGGACTATTTATTATGTATCAAACCATAGTTATTTCACTGGTCCATAAGAGTAATCACCAAACTAATATAAAAAACCAACAAAAAGAAAACGGTTATAAGAATTCTTTTGATGAATCCATTAAAAGACATAGACATGAAAGGGTGCTTGAAAAGAGAGATGAAAAAAATTATGCTTTTGTTGTTCCTGAAAATATTTTAGCTCCTAGATGTCGTAGAGAATTGAGAATTCGAATTTGTTTAAACTCAGAAAAAATAAATGTTTTGGATAGAAAGAAAACATTTTACAATAAGAACAACATAAGGAACTGCGGCACTTTTTTGGAGGAGAGCAAGCATCTTGATAAAGATCCAAAGAATTTCGATAGAGATAGAAATAAATTTCTGAAATTGAAATTTATTCTTTGGCCAAATTATCGATTAGAGGATTTAGCTTGTATGAATCGCTATTGGTTTGATACCAGTAATGGAAGTCGTTTCAGTATGTCAAGGATATCTATGTATCCACGATTTACCATTAATTGATGGTAAATCTCCTTCCTATCTATAACGTGCCAGATATGGCATGATATATGAAGGCAAACAAATGTACCCGCACGTTTGTGTTATATTAATTTCTATTCTGGTTTCCCGTATAGGATACTTTATTCAATGACCTAAAAATCTTCTTCGGATCAATTTTTCCCTTTCTTTTTTTGTGGGGGAGTTGAAGAACTCGACCACCCTTTTGTATCTATATCCGAATGAAATTGCAAATTGGATTAATTCATTCAATTTGAAAGGAAAAGGTAGTATATAAAAAAATTTGTGTATACCTGAACTAGATTCAAAAACCGGTATTATTTTTACTGATCGATAAACTCCATTTTTGTCTAAAAGAAAAAAGGGAGAAGCGCTCTTTTTATGAGAAAAAAAGCATTCATCTCGGTTATTTCGCAAGAAGAAAAAGAATAAAACTAAGGGGTCCGTTGAATTCCAAGTATTCAGTTTCACCAATAAACTGCGCAGACTCACTTTCCATTTGGAATAGCACAAAAAAGACTTTTTATCTCAGAGAGGTCTAGGGAAAACTCTGGGAAAACGGCAACGGTTGCTGGCTTATTTGTAAAAAAAAATAGAATACGTTATAAAGAATTAATTGGTCGGTTGGATATTCGGGAGCCAAAGACTAGTTAAGTTAATTTTCAGATTTCGTTTGAATTATTTGATTTATTAGATCTTGAATTTTTATGAACTTTGTTTCGTTTTCAGCAATTCATGGAATAATGAATCGGGGAAAAAATATGACTGTATCAGCTACAAGAAAAGACCTCATGATAGTCAATATGGGTCCTCACCACCCATCGATGCATGGCGTTCTTCGACTCATCATTACTCTAGATGGTGAAGACGTTATTGACTGTGAACCTATATTGGGTTATTTACACAGAGGGATGGAAAAAATAGCGGAAAACCGAACAATTATCCAATATCTGCCTTATGTAACACGTTGGGATTATTTAGCTACTATGTTTACCGAGGCAATAACGGTAAATGGACCAGAACAGCTGGGAAATATTCAAGTTCCTAAAAGAGCCCGTTATATCAGAGTCATTATGTTGGAACTGAGTCGTATAGCCTCTCATTTATTATGGCTTGGCCCTTTTATGGCGGATATAGGTGCGCAGACTCCTTTCTTCTATATTTTCAGAGAGAGAGAATTGATATATGATCTATTCGAAGCTGCCACAGGTATGCGAATGATGCATAATTTTTTTCGTATCGGAGGAGTAGCTGCTGATCTACCTCATGGCTGGATAGATAAATGTTTAGATTTCTGCGATTATTTTTTAACCGGGATTGCTGAATATCAAAAGCTTATTACGCAAAATCCAATTTTTTTAGAACGCGTTGAGGGGGTAGGCGTTGTTGGTGGAGAGGAGGCAATAAATTGGGGTTTATCAGGACCAATGCTACGAGCTTCCGGAATACAATGGGATCTTCGTAAAGTCGATCATTATGAGTGTTACGACGAGTTTGACTGGGAAGTACAATGGCAAAAAGAAGGGGATTCATTAGCCCGTTACTTAGTCCGAATCGGTGAAATGACAGAATCCATAAAAATAATTCAACAAGCTTTGGAAGGAATTCCGGGAGGGCCCTATGAAAATTTAGAAGCCCGACGCTTTGATAAAGCAAGGGATTCCGATTGGAATGATTTTGACTATAGATTTATTAGCAAAAAAACATCTCCTACTTTTGAATTGTCGAAACAAGAACTTTATGTGAGAGTAGAAGCCCCAAAGGGGGAATTGGGGATTTTTCTGATAGGGGATCATAGTGCTTTTCCTTGGAGATGGAAAATTCGTCCTCCGGGTTTTATCAATTTGCAAATTCTTCCTCAGTTAGTTAAAAGAATGAAATTGGCTGATATTATGACGATACTAGGTAGTATAGATATCATTATGGGAGAAGTTGATCGTTAATATGATAATTGATACGACAGAATTACAGGCTATCAATTCTTTTTCCAGATTGGAATCCTTAAAAGGGGTCTATGGTCTTATATGGTTGCTTGTCCCTATTTTTACTCCTGTATTGGGAATCACGATAGGAATACTAGTTATTGTGTGGTTAGAAAGAAAAATATCTGCGGGGGTACAACAACGTATTGGACCCGAATACGCGGGTCCTTTGGGAATTCTTCAAGCTCTAGCAGACGGGACAAAACTCCTTTTTAAAGAGGATCTTCTCCCATCTAGAGGAGATTTTTTTTTATTCAGTCTCGGACCCTCTATAGCAGTCATATCCATTTTACTAAGTTATTCAGTAATTCCTTTTGGATATCGTCTTGTTTTAGCTGATCTCAGTATAGGTGTTTTTTTATGGATTTCTATTTCAAGTATTGCTCCTATTGGACTTCTTATGTCAGGATATGGTTCAAATAATAAATATTCTTTTTTGGGTGGTCTACGAGCTGCTGCTCAATCGATTAGTTATGAAATACCATTAACTCCATGTGTGTTATCAATATCTCTACGTGTGATTCGTTGGGGCATGAACTTTTACCTCATTTTTTCTAGGAAAGAAGTTGAATGGAGTGAATAGAGATTCTTTTTTTTTATTCGTCATTCGGGGTGATGACCTAAACCAGATAGTTATATGAGTGAAACAAAACAGCTTAGAAATTAGCAGTAAAAAGGTTGAGACTCATTCCCTATGTACAAGAGCTAAGCAAAAAAAGAGAAATTACCCCAAGGTTGGTTGATTAGTCATCACGGTTTGAAGCGGGTAGAAAAGATCAACTGGCTGGAGTTTTGTTTTAACTATTCTATTATATTGTATGTATTACCATACCGGGGATCGAGCAAAAATGAGTGGACGGTTAGGAACACCAAGATACACAAAGGATTAGTAACGGAGATAATGGAAGTTACCAAAAAAGGTATTTCTGCATAAACGGAATCATACTGGGGCTTTAAGTTGGTAGAAACAATCAAGTAGTACTTCCCCACGATCCCGATCCCGAGTATGGTCCTATCCACAGGTTAAATAAATAATTATCAGGAACGAAGTAATCCTTTTTTTTAAGCCCACTTTTACTTTTCGTAGAAAGAAGCATAGGAACGAAATAAATAGGTTGAAATACCTACTTAGACAACGAGTATTTTATTCAAGGATTAAGTTATTACTGAATAAAGACAAACTAAAATAAGAAAGGATAAGATCAATTCGGAAGCACCCTTTTTTCTATTATAGCAGACGGAATTGCATTGGTTTAATTTGTGACTCCTCGATACATCTTGATTCTATCTATCCTACTAACACATAGCGAGATAATACCGAACCAGTCCTTAGATTTAGTTAAGGCCATCGAGGAGCCGTATGAGACTGAAGTCTCATGTACGGTTCTGCAATAGCGATGGAAGCAGTGATGTTATCACCTACTATAATTATCTAACAGTTCAAGTACAGTTGATATAGTTGAGGCGCAGTCAAAATATGGTTTTTGGGGGTGGAATCTGTGGCGTCAACCTATAGGTTTTGCAGTTTTTGTAATTTCTTCCCTAGCAGAATGTGAGAGATTACCCTTTGATTTACCAGAAGCCGAAGAAGAATTAGTAGCAGGTTATCAAACCGAATATTCAGGTATCAAATTTGGTTTATTTTATGTTGCTTCCTATCTAAATCTACTAGTTTCTTCATTATTTGTAACAGTTCTTTATTTAGGAGGTTGGAATCTTTCTCTTCCGTACATATTTCTTCCTCATTTCGAAATTAATGAAGTGGGTGGAGTCTTTGGAATGACAATTGGTATTTTTATTACATTAGCTAAAGCTTATTTGTTCCTGTTCATTCCTATTACAACAAGATGGACTTTACCTAGGATGAGAATGGACCAACTATTAAATCTTGGGTGGAAGTTTCTTTTACCTATTTCTCTAGGTAATCTATTATTGACAACTTCTTTCCAACTCTTTTCACTCTAAGGGCATACGATATTCTATTCTCGATTTAGAACTTCTCTCAAACAAGAGAAAGAAACTTCAAATTATTCATAGATATTCACGATATGCTCCCTATGGTAACTGGGTTCATTAATTATGGTCAACAAACAGTAAGAGCTGCAAGGTATATTGGTCAAAGTTTCATGATTACCTTATCCCACACGAATCGTTTACCCGTAACTATTCAATATCCTTATGAAAAATTGATCACATCTGAGCGTTTCCGCGGTCGAATCCACTTTGAATTTGATAAATGCATTGCTTGTGAAGTATGTGTTCGTGTATGCCCTATAGATCTGCCTGTTGTTGATTGGAAATTGGAAACGGATATTCGAAAAAAACGATTGCTTAACTATAGTATTGATTTTGGAATCTGTATTTTTTGTGGGAACTGCGTCGAGTATTGTCCAACAAACTGTTTATCAATGACTGAAGAATATGAACTTTCTACATATGATCGTCATGAATTGAATTATAATCAAATTGCTTTGGGTCGGTTACCAATGACAGTAATTGGAGATTACACGATTCGAACCATTATGAATTCCACTCAAATAAAAAAAGCCACGGGTAAACTCCTTGATTCAAGAACTATTACCGATTACTAAGATTCCGTTTTAATCTAAAGGAGCGGATCTTCTTTTATTTTGTTCGGTTAATAACGAAAAAAAACCAGCTCTTATTTATTGGTGATTCGCGAGAATCACGGCTTACTTTGGATAAAAAAGAATTGAATATATCCGCGATAATTTCGAAATATATGAATATATAAGCAATCGGATAGAGAAATGGAATGAATTAATCTATCTACATCAACCCACACCCCGTATAGGATTTAATAAAAAAGTCACTTATCATAAAAACAGGGTAACTTTCCTTTTCTGGTCTAGTCAATAAGATTATGAAACATTTCGACTTATTTATCTCTTATTTTACATATAATGGATTTAACTGGACCAATACATGATTTTCTTTTAGTTTTTTTGGGGTTGGGTCTTATAATAGGAGGTCTAGGAGTGGTATTACTTACTAATCCTATTTTTTCCGCCTTTTCATTAGGATTTGTTCTTGTTTGTATATCCTTATTTCATATTCCATCGAATTCCCATTTTGTAGCTGCTGCACAACTCCTTATTTATGTAGGAGCCATAAACGTCTTAATCATATTCGCTGTTATGTTCATGAACGACTCGGAATATTACAATGATTTCAGTCTTTGGACTGTTGGGGATGGGGTAACTTCACTGGTTTGTACAAGTATTTTTGTTTCACTAATAACTACTATCCCAGATACGGCATGGTACGGGGTTATTTGGACTACAAGATCAAACCAGATTTTGGAGCAAGATTTGATAAATAAAGGTCAACAAATCGGGATTCATTTATCAACCGATTTTTTTCTTCCTTTTGAGCTTATTTCTATAATTCTTTTAGTTTCTTTGATAGGTGCAATTGCTATGGCTCGTCAGTAAAAAATACGGAGAAAAAGAATTATTTGGTTCTGTCTTAGCCTATCCATTTTCCTTCAATTAATGGTCAGATTTTTCAGGTAGAAAATGTAAATTTTTTCTTTTAGTTCAATCTATTACCAATATGTTCCTTAGTTCTGTACTTGTTAGATTCGAGTCAACCAAATTAGTTAAGGTTGAATTGTTGTTCATATTGAAATTAAAGAAATTCAGATTGAGGGGGGTTTGGTTAATGCTGCTTGAACATGAACTTGTTTTGAGTGCCTATTTATTTTCTATTGGTATTTATGGATTGATCACAAGTCGAAATATGGTTAGAGCACTTATGTGTCTTGAGCTTATACTGAATGCAGTTAATATGAATTTCGTAACATTTTCTGATTTATTTGATAGTCGCCAATTAAAAGGGGACATTTTTTCTATTTTTGTTATAGCTATTGCAGCCGCTGAAGCAGCTATTGGGCCAGCCATTGTTTCGTCCATTTATCGTAACAAAAAATCAATTCGTATCAATCAATCGAATTTGTTGAATAAATAATGGTAATTAGATGAATGTGTTAATCATACAAATAACGAATAAAATCTTTCTCAATACAAATTAATATTATATACGACAGAAGCATATGACTCTGTTTGCTAAAGAGTAATAAATCAAAGTATCTTGGCCCTCTCTCATGACCAAATATATAAGTCAATTTTTTAGAAAACAATTTTGGTTAATTATTGATTCGTCTGGTGTCTACAATATATGATTCCATTTTTTTACTAGATCGAAAATTCATGATGTTCAAAAAGTAGATAGATCCAATGTCACATTCAGTAAAGATTTATGATACATGCATAGGGTGCACTCAATGTGTACGAGCCTGCCCCACAGATGTATTAGAAATGATACCTTGGGACGGATGTAAAGCTAAGCAAATAGCTTCTGCTCCAAGAACAGAAGACTGTGTGGGTTGTAAGAGATGTGAATCCGCTTGTCCAACAGATTTCTTGAGTGTCCGAGTTTATTTATGGCATGAGACAACTCGCAGCATGGGTCTAGCTTATTGATACGTTCCAGAAAGCTTAACTTGAATCCATTTTTTTATCTTTACCGACAAAACCCCGTGCTCTAAATCGAAATAGGCTATTTTCTCGAGTACGGGGTTTTCTGGTCAAAGTGTATCTTATCTTGTCTTTACTACGAATTATTTTCCTTGGTTAACAATAATTGTTGTTTTGCCGATATTCGCGGGTTTTTCCATTTTCTTTCTCCCCCATAGAGGAAATAAGGTCATCCGATGGTATACTATATCTATATGCCTAGTGGAACTACTTCTAACGACCTATGTATTCTGTTATCATTTCCAGTTGGACGATCCATTAATTCAATTAGAACAGGATTTTAAATGGATTAATTTTTTTGATTTTCACTGGAGACTCGGAATCGATGGAATTTCCATAGGACCTATTTTATTGACGGGATTCATCACAACTTTAGCTACTTTAGCGGCCCGGCCAGTTACTCGGGATTCACGACTGTTCCATTTCTTGATGTTAGCAATGTACAGCGGTCAAATAGGACCTTTTTCTTCTCGAGATCTTTTACTTTTTTTTATCATGTGGGAGTTAGAATTAATTCCTGTTTACCTACTTTTATCCATGTGGGGAGGGAAGAAGCGTTTGTACTCAGCTACAAAGTTTATTTTGTACACTGCAGGGGGTTCTATTTTTCTCTTAATGGGAGTTCTCGGTATGGGTTTATATGCTTCTAACGAACCAACATTGAATTTTGAAACATTAGCGAATCAATCATATCCTGTGGCATTAGAAATAATATTCTATTTTGGTTTTCTTATTGCTTATGCTGTCAAATCACCGATTATACCTCTACATACATGGTTACCAGATACCCACGGAGAAGCACATTACAGTACATGTATGCTTCTAGCCGGAATCTTATTAAAAATGGGAGCATATGGGTTGGTTCGGATCAATATGGAATTATTACCCCATGCTCATTCCTTTTTTTCTCCCTGGTTGATTATTGTAGGCACAGTGCAAATAATCTATGCAGCTTTAACATCTCCCGGGCAACGCAATTTAAAAAAGAGAATAGCCTACTCTTCTGTATCTCATATGGGTTTTACAATTATAGGAATAGCCTCCGTAACCGATCTGGGACTCAATGGGGCCATTTTGCAAATAATTTCTCATGGATTTATTGGTGCGGCGCTTTTTTTCTTGGCAGGAACGAGTTATGATAGAATACGTCTCGTTTATCTCGACGAAATGGGAGGAATAGCTATCCCAATGCCAAAAATATTTGCAATGTTCAGTAGTTTCTCGATGGCTTCTCTTGCATTGCCGGGAATGAGTGGTTTTGTTGCCGAATTGGTAATCTTTTTTGGCATAATTACCAGCCCAAAATATCTTTTAATGCCAAAAATACTAATTACTCTTGTAATGGCAATTGGAATGATATTAACTCCTATTTATTCATTATCTATGTCACGCCAGATGTTTTATGGATACAAGCAATTTAATGCCAAAAATTTTTATTTTTTTGATTCTGGACCACGAGAGCTTTTTGTTTCAATCTGTATCTTTCTGCCAGTAATAGGCATTGGTATTTATCCAGATTTCGTTCTCTCACTATCTGTTGACAAGGTAGAAGCTATTTTATCTAATTACTTTTCTCGATAGTTTGCATGAATAAGGCATAAAAAAAAAGCTGCGATAATAAAATTAGGTGGACAATAAAAGAAAAAGAAGTGAATTGTAATCAGATACGTTTGAAGTTTTAGAGAACCGGTTCAATCAAGTAGTAATTGAACCGGTTCTCTAAAACTAACACAAACTTTCATTACATATGCGATTTCTATGTATTAGGTCACGTCTTCGATTAAGATGCTAATGTGAATGAACCATAACTATGTAGGCCTATTCCTAATAGATTGACCCCAAAATAGCATACCCAAATTATAAGAAATCCCATAGAAGCTACAATTGCGGAATTTGTGCCTTTTAAATTTTGGTTGGTTCTAATATGTAAATAAATAGCAAATATAGTCCAAGTAATAAATGCCCAAGTTTCCTTGGGGTCCCAATTCCAATATGACCCCCACGCCTCATTAGCCCACACTGCGCCTGAAAGAATACCAACCGTTAAAAAGATAAACCCTAGACTAATGACACGATAACTCCAACGATCCAATTGCTGAATCAATTGATACCTGTGATAATTTCTAAATGAAAGTAAAGAATTGTTTAGTAAAGCATAGCTTCTTTCATTTACATATTGAATCTCATCAAAATCAAAGGAAAATGGCCCAATTAATGAATGCTTGTTTTTACCAAAGACCCATAGGCTTTTTCGAAATGTAATGACTAGAAGAGATACTGATAATAATGATCCACATAAAAGAGCTGCATAACTTAATATCATCATACTTACGTGCATCATTAACCACTGAGATTGGAGGGCAGGTACTAATATTGTGGATTGATGCATTTCAGTCAAAAGACCTGAAGTAGCAAATCCTTGGGTAAAAATAGTACTTGGTGCGGTTATTGCGCTTAAATCGTTTTTATTATTCCATATTTTAGGAACCATATGAATAATGGAAAAGCCCCATGAAAGGAATAGTAATGATTCATATAAATCACTTAAGGGGAAATGTTCCGAATAAATCCAACGAGTAACTAATAATCCTGTTATACAGAAAAAGGTAGCTATCATGCCCTTTTCTGACGAATCATGTAGTCCTATGGTTTCGTGGACTAATAAGGTCATCAAATAAATCGTAATTACAATTGAAACAATTGAAAAAGAGATGTGAGTTAATATATGTTCTAAAGTCGAAAATATCATAAAAAATCCTAAAAAAAAAAAGGGAGTCCTTTAACACTGGAACGGAAATGATTAATCCATTTCATTTTCATTATAAGATTTATTGTATCTCTTTTAGAAGATGCCGCCACTCGGACTCGAACCGAGATGCTCTAGCACTGCTTCCTAAGAGCAGCGTGTCTACCGATTTCACCATAGCGGCTTGCTCGAAAGCATAATAGCCCATACGCACTCAAACGTCGAGATTGTAAGGAGTCAATTCAATGTAATATTTTTTAGGAAAAATGCAAATCAAATAAAGGCCTATTCCTATTTCTATTTGAACGTTCAATAATCTCTTATAGGATGGTTTTCATTTTAACGATGGACTTTTCGAAAGGTTTCAGCTCTCCCAAAACGAACAGCTTAGTAGGAACTAGAGAGTTCTGCTCTCAATTCAGGTATAGAAGTAAAAAAAACCTTTCTTTTTTTATTCTTTTTTTATGATTTCATGGGTCCGAACAAAACGAAAAAATCTATTGTATCCATAGTCATTAATAAGAAAACCCTCAAAAGAAAAGTGAAACTTTCTATCAAGTACTATGTTTTTTCGTTTGACCAAAAAAACATAGTACCCTTTTTTTATTTAGGAAATGAAAGGCTTCCTATCCTAAATACGACAACCGATAGTGCGGCCTCATATTTATCAGTAAAAAATATGAGTTAATGGGAGTCGTTCATCTTATCAATTTTATTAGCAAATTCTTCGAGGCATATTGATTTAGATTATTCCAAGACTTGTTTATTTTTTTGTTGCACAAAAAAACTTTTTGAATTCCCGGTAGAAAGAGATTTTGCTAAGGAAAAAGCTTTTAGCGCAGCCAAATATCCTTTTCTTTTCCAAATGTTTTTACGAATACGCTTTTTTGATATAGAAGTACGTTTCTTTGGAACGGCCATTTTAAAATAAAGAGGTTACTCATTGTTTTAGTTGGATGTGAAAGACATGTATTGTTCAAAATGCGTCATTTTTTTCTTTAGCTCTATATTTATTCCCTAGATCATACTTTCTTGATAATATACAATATGGATACGTGTGAGTCCCATAGAGGATTTCTGGAGAAAAGTTGTATATCTTAATTTTTTCTTTATTTTCGGAATACTTTATTCCTTTTTTTTACGTACATTATAAAAAAAAAAAGAAGCCTTTTGATATACTAATCTTCGTTCGAATCTATATCTGTGTCACCGTCATAAAAAAAAGGGCTACGGCTCATCGTATTCTCTTTTTTTTAATAAAAAAGAGAAAAATGGAAAACGCTTACCTTAATTGAAGAGAAGAATACTGTAACCTTTTTTCTATCAATTCATCAATAGAGTACAGTACCCTTAGTTAAATGAAAATTTCAAAAAAGGAAAACCGGAATGAGACTGATATTGAATCAGTTAATATAATAAACACTTGAGAAAAAGCCATTTAACTAAGTCCTTTTTTCAATTCTACGCAAAGTGGGTATCAAAGTGCCGGATATCGTAGAGTTTTCTAGAAGTATCCGTTGTTTTGGTGGAATAGAAGCTACTCGAGAATAATTAGTAAAGTCTTCCAAATATACTAACTAGAATCACAAGATCTTTTTTGGGGGTCAAGTTTTTGCTAGATCCTATGCTCAATAAAGTTATTGATGGATCTTACATACCAGAATAAATTACTTTTTTTACTATAATTAAATTACTTAATTGTTTTTCCTTGATCAATGAATATAATAATAAAGAAATGAAAATTTCATATTATGATTCTGTATCTTCCTAAATATCCTAGTTAATCACTAAGTGGTACCTTTTCAAAAAAACTTGATCTTTTGACCGCTTGTAACTTCTTATTTTTTTTTGGAGGGGAAAGAATTAGAAAGATTTAAGAATCCAAAATTCTATTTTAGTTCTTTCTTTTCTTTATTTTATTGCTCTTTCCGAAAGATATCAGAGCTGGTGAATTGAAAAAAAAAAAGTTTGATTTTCTTATGGAACATACATATCAATATGCATGGATCATACCTTTCGTTCCACTTCCAGTTCCTATAGCAATAGGGGTGGGGCTTCTCCTTGTTCCAACGCCAACAAAAAACCTCCGCCGTCTCTGGGCTTTTCTTAGTGTTTTATTACTAAGTATAGTTATGCTTTTTTCAATCGATCTGTCTATTCAACAAATGAATGGTAGCTCCATCTATCAATATTTATGGTCTTGGACCATAAATAATGATTTTTCTTTAGAGTTTGGCGACTTGATCGATCCACTTACTTCTATTATGTTAATATTAATCACTACTGTTGGAATTATGGTTCTTATTTATAGTGATAATTATATGTCTCATGATGAAGGATATTTGAGATTTTTTGCTTATATGAGTTTTTCCAATACTTCCATGTTGGGATTAGTTACTAGTTCAAATTTAATACAAATTTATTTTTTTTGGGAGTTAGTTGGAATGTGCTCGTATCTATTAATAGGTTTTTGGTTCACACGACCAATTGCAGCAAATGCTTGTCAAAAAGCGTTTGTAACTAATCGTGTAGGGGATTTTGGTTTATTATTAGGAATCTTAGGTCTTTATTGGATAACGGGTAGTTTCGAATTTCGAGATTTGTTTAAAATAGTCACAACCTTGATTGAGAATAATGGTTTAAATTCTTTTTTTCTTACTCTGTGTGCCGCCCTATTATTCCTTGGTGCAGTTGCTAAATCTGCACAATTCCCCCTTCATGTATGGTTACCTGATGCTATGGAAGGGCCTACCCCTATTTCAGCTCTTATACACGCTGCTACTATGGTAGCAGCGGGAATTTTTCTTGTAGCTCGACTTTACCCTCTTTTCACAGTTATACCTTACATAATGAATCTTATTTCTTTGATAGGTATTATAACCGTACTTTTAGGAGCCACTTTGGCTCTTGCACAAAGAGACATTAAGAGAAGTTTAGCGTATTCGACAATGTCGCAGTTGGGTTATATTATGTTAGCTTTAGGTATGGGATCATATCGAGCTGCTTTATTTCATTTGATCACCCATGCCTATTCAAAAGCATTATTATTTTTAGGCTCCGGATCCATTATTCATTGTATGGAAAGTATTGTTGGATATTCTCCAAATCAAAGTCAAAATATGGCTCTTATGGGCGGTTTAACAAAATATATGCCAATTACAAAAACTTCTTTTTTGATAGGTACACTTTCTCTTTGTGGTATTCCGCCCCTTGCTTGCTTTTGGTCAAAAGATGAAATTCTTAGCGATAGTTGGGTATATTCACCTATTTTCGCGATAATAGCTTATTTCACAGCCGGATTAACTGCATTTTATATGTTTCGGATGTATTTACTTACTTTTGCGGGGCATTTAAACGTCTATTCTCAAAATTTCAGCGCTAAAAAAAGCAGCTCGTTTTATTCAATATCCATCTGGGGTAAAGAAGGACAGAAAGTAATCAACAAGAATCTTTTTTTATCAACAGTAAAAAAGAAGCAAAGAGTTCCTTTTTTTTCGAAGAAAGCATATTCAATTGATAGGAATGTAAAAAAAGGAACGCAACCCCTTATCACATTTACTCATTTAGAAATAAAGAAAATAATCCATATCCTTATGAATCGGAAAATACTATGCTTTTTCCCCTTCTTATATTAGGATTCGTTACTTTGTGTGTTGGGTTTATCGGAATTCCTTTAAATTATAGAGGAATGGATTTGAATATATTATCAAAATTGTTAACTCCATATATAAACCTTTTACATTCAAATTCGAGCAATTCCGTGGATTGGTATGAATTTCTTACAAATGCAATTTTGTCAGTCAGTATAGCTTATTTAGGAATCTTTTTTGCGTTCTTTTTATATAGGCCTGTTTATTCATTTTTACAGAATTTGGACTTAATTAATTCATTTGTAAAAATGGGTCCTAAAAGAGGTCTTTGGGACAAAATAGTAAATGTGATATATAATTGGTCATATAATCGTGGTTACATAGATCGTTTTTATGCAACAACCTTTAATACCGGTATAAGAGGACTGGTTGGATTCACTCAGTTTTTTGATAGACGAGTAATTGATGGAATTACAAATGGAGTTGGTATTACAAGTTTATTTGTAGGAGAGGGGATCAAAAATGTAGGGGGCGGAAGAATATCTTCTTATCTATTCTTCTATTCATTTTTTTTATTCTTTTTTTTATTAATATTCATTTACAACAATTTCTGATAGAGGAGGTCTTTATCTTCTTTAAGTTTAAGTATTTCTAACTTTGAA
>JAJJMC010029616.1:0-15000 GCA_023531435.1 Papaver californicum
CACAAACTACCAAGAATTGGAAGAAAAAAAGGAAAAATTGGAGGGAAAATCCTTCCTTCCAGAAGAAGGAAAACTTAATTCAGAAAATGGAACGAAATTTTTATTTGATGCGGTTACACCTGATAGAAATAATCAAAGAATTATAAAAGAATCCATTGGAATAAAAGAAATACGTAAAGAGGTTCCTCAACGGTCATACAAATTGATTACCAGTTTGGAGCAACAAGACGGAGAAATTGAAGAAGAAACGGCGGAGGATCATGAAATTAGGTCAAGAAAGGCCAACCATGTAGTAATTTTTACAGATACCGAACGTACAAATAGTACAACGAATACTAATGATGAAGTAGAAGAAGTTTTTGTCCTACGTTATTCGCAAGAATCGGATTTTCGTCGAGATATAATCAAAGGATCTATGCGCGCTCAAAGACGTAAAACAGTTATTTGGGAACCGTTTCAAACAAATATCCATTCCCCCCTTTTTTTGGACAGAATCTACAAAAAGGTTTTTTTTTCCGCTGATACCTCCAGAATTTGGAATCTTCTTTTTAAGAATTGGATGATAAAAAGTACGGAATTCCAAAATTCAAGTTTTGAGGAAGAAGCAAAGGAAAAGGATCAAAAAAGGAAGAAGAAAGGGGAAGAAAATGACCGGCTAGCAGTGGCGGAAAGCTGGGATACTGTTCTATTTGGTCAATCAATAAGGGGTTGCTTGTTAATAGCCCACTCAATTTTTAGAAAATATATTGGATTGCCTTCATTGATAATAGCTAAAAACATCAGCCGTATCTTATTATTTCAACCCCCGGAGTGGAACGAGGATTGGAGGGAGTGGGGTAGAGAAATGCATGTTAAATGCACCTATAATGGTGTTCAATTATCCGAAATGGAATTTCCAAAAAATTGGTTAACAGAGGGTATTCAGATAAAGATCCTATACCCTTTCTATCCGAAACCTTGGAACAGCTCTAAGCAACGATCCCATCATAGAAATCCAAGGGGAACAAAGGAAAATTCTTGCTTTTTGACAGTCTGGGGGATGGAAACTGAATTTCCTTTTGGTTCTCCTCGAAGACGACCTTCGTTTTTAAAACCCATTTTTAAAGAACTAGAAAACAAAATAAGAAAAAAAAAAACACAAAGTTTTCGAGGTTTAAGAGTTTTACAAGAAAAAACAAAAGGGTTTCTAAAGGACTCAAAAGAAAAAGAAAGCTGGACTCATAAAAAGGATTTCTTTCTAAAAAAAAGAATAAAAGAGCTTGGCAAAGTAAATCCAATTCTATTAGTTGGATTGAAAAAAGTATATGAATCGAGTGAAAATAAAAAAATTTCTCTCAAAGAAAATAAGATAGTTCATGAATCGTCCAGTCGAATTAGATCAATGTATTGGACAAATTATTCACTAACAGAAAAAAAAATGGAGGATCTGGCTGATAGGACAAGTACAATTAAGAATCAAATGGAAAAAATAATAAATGACAAGAAAAAAAAATTTCTAATTCCAGATAGAAATATTAATCCTAACGATACAAGTTGTAACGATAAAAGATTAGAAGCGCCAAAAAATTTTTGGCAGATATTCCAAAGAAGAAGTGCTAGATTAATACGTAAACGACACTCTTTTTTTAATTTTTTGATTGAAAAGATATATATGGACACCCTTCTATATCTCATTAATATTCCCAGGATCAATGCAAAATTTTCCCTAGACTTAAAAAAAGGGGAGATTGATAAAAAAAGTTACAACGATGAAATAAAGAAAGAAGGAGTGGAAGAAAAAAAAAAAAAAAGAATTCCTGTTATTTCGACTAAAAAGAGGGCACTTTCTAATATAAGTAATAAGAATTTACATCATTTTTGTGCCCCAGTTGATTTGTCACAGGCATATGTATTTTACAAATTATCACAAACCCAAGTGATTAACAAATATCACATGAGATCTGTACTTCAATATAATGGAACGTCTTTTTTTCTTAAGGATAGAATAAAGCATTTTTTTGGAACACAAGGAATACTTTATTCTGAATCAAGACATAAAAAACTTAGCAATTTTGAAACGAATGGGTGGAAAAATTGGTTAAACGGTCATTATAACTATAAATATAATTTATCGAAGATTACATCGTCTCAATTAGTTCTGCAAAAACAACGAAATGGAGTCAATCAAAGTCATACAATTTCAAACAAGGCATCAACAAAATTGGATTCATATGAACAAAAAAATTTATGTCATTATAAGAAGAAAAATGCTTATGTGATGGATTCATTATCGAGTAAAACCAAAAGTTTTAAAAAACAGTATGGATATGATCTGTTATCACAGAAATATATCAATTATAGAGAAGGTAAGGATTCATATATTTCTCTAGCACCATTACAAGTAAAGGGAAGCCTCAAAATTCCCTATAACTACAACACAAATAAACCCCCAATTTTTTCTATGCCGGCAGGCATATATATGAGTCATTATCTAGGAGAAGATTGTATTGTTGATACGGATAAAAATCCAGATAGAAAATATTTTGATTGGAGAATCATTTCTTTTTGTCTTATAAAGAAGATCGATATTGAGGCTTGGGCTAATATGGATACTGAGACCCGCATGAATAAAAATACTAAAACAGGAACTAACTATTATTCAATCATTAATCAAATTGATACGAAGGATCTTTCGTATCTTGCGATTGATAAACAAATAAAACTATCAAGTGGAAAATTTGTTTTTTTTGATTGGATGGGAATGAATGAAGAAATACTAAACCGCCCCATATCAAATCTGCAACTTTGGTTCTTCCCAGAATTGTTGGGGCTATATGATGCATATAGGATTAAACCGTGGATTATACCAACAAAATCACTTCTTTTCCATTTTAATGGAAATAAAAACACTAGTGAAAAGAAAAAAAAAAAAGATCTTGAATTAGAAAATAAAAATAAAGAAGAAAAAGAAGAATCAGCCCAAGAAGATCTTGGATCAGATCTATCAAACCAACAAAAAGAGGTTAAAGAGGATTATAGTGACTCATACATGAAAAAGAGTAGAAATCAAAATAAATGGAAGAGCACCACAGAAGCGGAACTTGATTTCTTCCTGAAAGATATTTTCTTTTTCAACTGAGATGGCATGGTTCTTTGGATCAAAGAATAATCAATAGTATCCAGATATATTGTCTCCTGCTTAGACTGAACAATCCAAAGCAAATAGCGATATCCTCTATTCAAAGAGGAGAAATGCGTCTGGATATATTGCTGATTCAAAAAGATCTAAATCTTACAGAATTGATAAACAAAGGAGTATTGATTATTGAACCTGTTCGCCTGTCTATACAAGGGGATGGACTATTTATTATGTATCAAACCATAGTTATTTCACTGGTCCATAAGAGTAATCACCAAACTAATATAAAAAACCAACAAAAAGAAAACGGTTATAAGAATTCTTTTGATGAATCCATTAAAAGACATAGACATGAAAGGGTGCTTGAAAAGAGAGATGAAAAAAATTATGCTTTTGTTGTTCCTGAAAATATTTTAGCTCCTAGATGTCGTAGAGAATTGAGAATTCGAATTTGTTTAAACTCAGAAAAAATAAATGTTTTGGATAGAAAGAAAACATTTTACAATAAGAACAACATAAGGAACTGCGGCACTTTTTTGGAGGAGAGCAAGCATCTTGATAAAGATCCAAAGAATTTCGATAGAGATAGAAATAAATTTCTGAAATTGAAATTTATTCTTTGGCCAAATTATCGATTAGAGGATTTAGCTTGTATGAATCGCTATTGGTTTGATACCAGTAATGGAAGTCGTTTCAGTATGTCAAGGATATCTATGTATCCACGATTTACCATTAATTGATGGTAAATCTCCTTCCTATCTATAACGTGCCAGATATGGCATGATATATGAAGGCAAACAAATGTACCCGCACGTTTGTGTTATATTAATTTCTATTCTGGTTTCCCGTATAGGATACTTTATTCAATGACCTAAAAATCTTCTTCGGATCAATTTTTCCCTTTCTTTTTTTGTGGGGGAGTTGAAGAACTCGACCACCCTTTTGTATCTATATCCGAATGAAATTGCAAATTGGATTAATTCATTCAATTTGAAAGGAAAAGGTAGTATATAAAAAAATTTGTGTATACCTGAACTAGATTCAAAAACCGGTATTATTTTTACTGATCGATAAACTCCATTTTTGTCTAAAAGAAAAAAGGGAGAAGCGCTCTTTTTATGAGAAAAAAAGCATTCATCTCGGTTATTTCGCAAGAAGAAAAAGAATAAAACTAAGGGGTCCGTTGAATTCCAAGTATTCAGTTTCACCAATAAACTGCGCAGACTCACTTTCCATTTGGAATAGCACAAAAAAGACTTTTTATCTCAGAGAGGTCTAGGGAAAACTCTGGGAAAACGGCAACGGTTGCTGGCTTATTTGTAAAAAAAAATAGAATACGTTATAAAGAATTAATTGGTCGGTTGGATATTCGGGAGCCAAAGACTAGTTAAGTTAATTTTCAGATTTCGTTTGAATTATTTGATTTATTAGATCTTGAATTTTTATGAACTTTGTTTCGTTTTCAGCAATTCATGGAATAATGAATCGGGGAAAAAATATGACTGTATCAGCTACAAGAAAAGACCTCATGATAGTCAATATGGGTCCTCACCACCCATCGATGCATGGCGTTCTTCGACTCATCATTACTCTAGATGGTGAAGACGTTATTGACTGTGAACCTATATTGGGTTATTTACACAGAGGGATGGAAAAAATAGCGGAAAACCGAACAATTATCCAATATCTGCCTTATGTAACACGTTGGGATTATTTAGCTACTATGTTTACCGAGGCAATAACGGTAAATGGACCAGAACAGCTGGGAAATATTCAAGTTCCTAAAAGAGCCCGTTATATCAGAGTCATTATGTTGGAACTGAGTCGTATAGCCTCTCATTTATTATGGCTTGGCCCTTTTATGGCGGATATAGGTGCGCAGACTCCTTTCTTCTATATTTTCAGAGAGAGAGAATTGATATATGATCTATTCGAAGCTGCCACAGGTATGCGAATGATGCATAATTTTTTTCGTATCGGAGGAGTAGCTGCTGATCTACCTCATGGCTGGATAGATAAATGTTTAGATTTCTGCGATTATTTTTTAACCGGGATTGCTGAATATCAAAAGCTTATTACGCAAAATCCAATTTTTTTAGAACGCGTTGAGGGGGTAGGCGTTGTTGGTGGAGAGGAGGCAATAAATTGGGGTTTATCAGGACCAATGCTACGAGCTTCCGGAATACAATGGGATCTTCGTAAAGTCGATCATTATGAGTGTTACGACGAGTTTGACTGGGAAGTACAATGGCAAAAAGAAGGGGATTCATTAGCCCGTTACTTAGTCCGAATCGGTGAAATGACAGAATCCATAAAAATAATTCAACAAGCTTTGGAAGGAATTCCGGGAGGGCCCTATGAAAATTTAGAAGCCCGACGCTTTGATAAAGCAAGGGATTCCGATTGGAATGATTTTGACTATAGATTTATTAGCAAAAAAACATCTCCTACTTTTGAATTGTCGAAACAAGAACTTTATGTGAGAGTAGAAGCCCCAAAGGGGGAATTGGGGATTTTTCTGATAGGGGATCATAGTGCTTTTCCTTGGAGATGGAAAATTCGTCCTCCGGGTTTTATCAATTTGCAAATTCTTCCTCAGTTAGTTAAAAGAATGAAATTGGCTGATATTATGACGATACTAGGTAGTATAGATATCATTATGGGAGAAGTTGATCGTTAATATGATAATTGATACGACAGAATTACAGGCTATCAATTCTTTTTCCAGATTGGAATCCTTAAAAGGGGTCTATGGTCTTATATGGTTGCTTGTCCCTATTTTTACTCCTGTATTGGGAATCACGATAGGAATACTAGTTATTGTGTGGTTAGAAAGAAAAATATCTGCGGGGGTACAACAACGTATTGGACCCGAATACGCGGGTCCTTTGGGAATTCTTCAAGCTCTAGCAGACGGGACAAAACTCCTTTTTAAAGAGGATCTTCTCCCATCTAGAGGAGATTTTTTTTTATTCAGTCTCGGACCCTCTATAGCAGTCATATCCATTTTACTAAGTTATTCAGTAATTCCTTTTGGATATCGTCTTGTTTTAGCTGATCTCAGTATAGGTGTTTTTTTATGGATTTCTATTTCAAGTATTGCTCCTATTGGACTTCTTATGTCAGGATATGGTTCAAATAATAAATATTCTTTTTTGGGTGGTCTACGAGCTGCTGCTCAATCGATTAGTTATGAAATACCATTAACTCCATGTGTGTTATCAATATCTCTACGTGTGATTCGTTGGGGCATGAACTTTTACCTCATTTTTTCTAGGAAAGAAGTTGAATGGAGTGAATAGAGATTCTTTTTTTTTATTCGTCATTCGGGGTGATGACCTAAACCAGATAGTTATATGAGTGAAACAAAACAGCTTAGAAATTAGCAGTAAAAAGGTTGAGACTCATTCCCTATGTACAAGAGCTAAGCAAAAAAAGAGAAATTACCCCAAGGTTGGTTGATTAGTCATCACGGTTTGAAGCGGGTAGAAAAGATCAACTGGCTGGAGTTTTGTTTTAACTATTCTATTATATTGTATGTATTACCATACCGGGGATCGAGCAAAAATGAGTGGACGGTTAGGAACACCAAGATACACAAAGGATTAGTAACGGAGATAATGGAAGTTACCAAAAAAGGTATTTCTGCATAAACGGAATCATACTGGGGCTTTAAGTTGGTAGAAACAATCAAGTAGTACTTCCCCACGATCCCGATCCCGAGTATGGTCCTATCCACAGGTTAAATAAATAATTATCAGGAACGAAGTAATCCTTTTTTTTAAGCCCACTTTTACTTTTCGTAGAAAGAAGCATAGGAACGAAATAAATAGGTTGAAATACCTACTTAGACAACGAGTATTTTATTCAAGGATTAAGTTATTACTGAATAAAGACAAACTAAAATAAGAAAGGATAAGATCAATTCGGAAGCACCCTTTTTTCTATTATAGCAGACGGAATTGCATTGGTTTAATTTGTGACTCCTCGATACATCTTGATTCTATCTATCCTACTAACACATAGCGAGATAATACCGAACCAGTCCTTAGATTTAGTTAAGGCCATCGAGGAGCCGTATGAGACTGAAGTCTCATGTACGGTTCTGCAATAGCGATGGAAGCAGTGATGTTATCACCTACTATAATTATCTAACAGTTCAAGTACAGTTGATATAGTTGAGGCGCAGTCAAAATATGGTTTTTGGGGGTGGAATCTGTGGCGTCAACCTATAGGTTTTGCAGTTTTTGTAATTTCTTCCCTAGCAGAATGTGAGAGATTACCCTTTGATTTACCAGAAGCCGAAGAAGAATTAGTAGCAGGTTATCAAACCGAATATTCAGGTATCAAATTTGGTTTATTTTATGTTGCTTCCTATCTAAATCTACTAGTTTCTTCATTATTTGTAACAGTTCTTTATTTAGGAGGTTGGAATCTTTCTCTTCCGTACATATTTCTTCCTCATTTCGAAATTAATGAAGTGGGTGGAGTCTTTGGAATGACAATTGGTATTTTTATTACATTAGCTAAAGCTTATTTGTTCCTGTTCATTCCTATTACAACAAGATGGACTTTACCTAGGATGAGAATGGACCAACTATTAAATCTTGGGTGGAAGTTTCTTTTACCTATTTCTCTAGGTAATCTATTATTGACAACTTCTTTCCAACTCTTTTCACTCTAAGGGCATACGATATTCTATTCTCGATTTAGAACTTCTCTCAAACAAGAGAAAGAAACTTCAAATTATTCATAGATATTCACGATATGCTCCCTATGGTAACTGGGTTCATTAATTATGGTCAACAAACAGTAAGAGCTGCAAGGTATATTGGTCAAAGTTTCATGATTACCTTATCCCACACGAATCGTTTACCCGTAACTATTCAATATCCTTATGAAAAATTGATCACATCTGAGCGTTTCCGCGGTCGAATCCACTTTGAATTTGATAAATGCATTGCTTGTGAAGTATGTGTTCGTGTATGCCCTATAGATCTGCCTGTTGTTGATTGGAAATTGGAAACGGATATTCGAAAAAAACGATTGCTTAACTATAGTATTGATTTTGGAATCTGTATTTTTTGTGGGAACTGCGTCGAGTATTGTCCAACAAACTGTTTATCAATGACTGAAGAATATGAACTTTCTACATATGATCGTCATGAATTGAATTATAATCAAATTGCTTTGGGTCGGTTACCAATGACAGTAATTGGAGATTACACGATTCGAACCATTATGAATTCCACTCAAATAAAAAAAGCCACGGGTAAACTCCTTGATTCAAGAACTATTACCGATTACTAAGATTCCGTTTTAATCTAAAGGAGCGGATCTTCTTTTATTTTGTTCGGTTAATAACGAAAAAAAACCAGCTCTTATTTATTGGTGATTCGCGAGAATCACGGCTTACTTTGGATAAAAAAGAATTGAATATATCCGCGATAATTTCGAAATATATGAATATATAAGCAATCGGATAGAGAAATGGAATGAATTAATCTATCTACATCAACCCACACCCCGTATAGGATTTAATAAAAAAGTCACTTATCATAAAAACAGGGTAACTTTCCTTTTCTGGTCTAGTCAATAAGATTATGAAACATTTCGACTTATTTATCTCTTATTTTACATATAATGGATTTAACTGGACCAATACATGATTTTCTTTTAGTTTTTTTGGGGTTGGGTCTTATAATAGGAGGTCTAGGAGTGGTATTACTTACTAATCCTATTTTTTCCGCCTTTTCATTAGGATTTGTTCTTGTTTGTATATCCTTATTTCATATTCCATCGAATTCCCATTTTGTAGCTGCTGCACAACTCCTTATTTATGTAGGAGCCATAAACGTCTTAATCATATTCGCTGTTATGTTCATGAACGACTCGGAATATTACAATGATTTCAGTCTTTGGACTGTTGGGGATGGGGTAACTTCACTGGTTTGTACAAGTATTTTTGTTTCACTAATAACTACTATCCCAGATACGGCATGGTACGGGGTTATTTGGACTACAAGATCAAACCAGATTTTGGAGCAAGATTTGATAAATAAAGGTCAACAAATCGGGATTCATTTATCAACCGATTTTTTTCTTCCTTTTGAGCTTATTTCTATAATTCTTTTAGTTTCTTTGATAGGTGCAATTGCTATGGCTCGTCAGTAATAAATACGGAGAAAAAGAATTATTTGGTTCTGTCTTAGCCTATCCTTTTTCCTTCAATTAATGGTCAGATTTTTCAGGTAGAAAATGTAAATTTTTTCTTTTAGTTCAATCTATTACCAATATGTTCCTTAGTTCTGTACTTGTTAGATTCGAGTCAACCAAATTAGTTAAGGTTGAATTGTTGTTCATATTGAAATTAAAGAAATTCAGATTGAGGGGGGTTTGGTTAATGCTGCTTGAACATGAACTTGTTTTGAGTGCCTATTTATTTTCTATTGGTATTTATGGATTGATCACAAGTCGAAATATGGTTAGAGCACTTATGTGTCTTGAGCTTATACTGAATGCAGTTAATATGAATTTCGTAACATTTTCTGATTTATTTGATAGTCGCCAATTAAAAGGGGACATTTTTTCTATTTTTGTTATAGCTATTGCAGCCGCTGAAGCAGCTATTGGGCCAGCCATTGTTTCGTCCATTTATCGTAACAAAAAATCAATTCGTATCAATCAATCGAATTTGTTGAATAAATAATGGTAATTAGATGAATGTGTTAATCATACAAATAACGAATAAAATCTTTCTCAATACAAATTAATATTATATACGACAGAAGCATATGACTCTGTTTGCTAAAGAGTAATAAATCAAAGTATCTTGGCCCTCTCTCATGACCAAATATATAAGTCAATTTTTTAGAAAACAATTTTGGTTAATTATTGATTCGTCTGGTGTCTACAATATATGATTCCATTTTTTTACTAGATCGAAAATTCATGATGTTCAAAAAGTAGATAGATCCAATGTCACATTCAGTAAAGATTTATGATACATGCATAGGGTGCACTCAATGTGTACGAGCCTGCCCCACAGATGTATTAGAAATGATACCTTGGGACGGATGTAAAGCTAAGCAAATAGCTTCTGCTCCAAGAACAGAAGACTGTGTGGGTTGTAAGAGATGTGAATCCGCTTGTCCAACAGATTTCTTGAGTGTCCGAGTTTATTTATGGCATGAGACAACTCGCAGCATGGGTCTAGCTTATTGATACGTTCCAGAAAGCTTAACTTGAATCCATTTTTTTATCTTTACCGACAAAACCCCGTGCTCGAAATCGAAATAGGCTATTTTCTCGAGTACGGGGTTTTCTGGTCAAAGTGTATCTTATCTTGTCTTTACTACGAATTATTTTCCTTGGTTAACAATAATTGTTGTTTTGCCGATATTCGCGGGTTTTTCCATTTTCTTTCTCCCCCATAGAGGAAATAAGGTCATCCGATGGTATACTATATCTATATGCCTAGTGGAACTACTTCTAACGACCTATGTATTCTGTTATCATTTCCAGTTGGACGATCCATTAATTCAATTAGAACAGGATTTTAAATGGATTAATTTTTTTGATTTTCACTGGAGACTCGGAATCGATGGAATTTCCATAGGACCTATTTTATTGACGGGATTCATCACAACTTTAGCTACTTTAGCGGCCCGGCCAGTTACTCGGGATTCACGACTGTTCCATTTCTTGATGTTAGCAATGTACAGCGGTCAAATAGGACCTTTTTCTTCTCGAGATCTTTTACTTTTTTTTATCATGTGGGAGTTAGAATTAATTCCTGTTTACCTACTTTTATCCATGTGGGGAGGGAAGAAGCGTTTGTACTCAGCTACAAAGTTTATTTTGTACACTGCAGGGGGTTCTATTTTTCTCTTAATGGGAGTTCTCGGTATGGGTTTATATGCTTCTAACGAACCAACATTGAATTTTGAAACATTAGCGAATCAATCATATCCTGTGGCATTAGAAATAATATTCTATTTTGGTTTTCTTATTGCTTATGCTGTCAAATCACCGATTATACCTCTACATACATGGTTACCAGATACCCACGGAGAAGCACATTACAGTACATGTATGCTTCTAGCCGGAATCTTATTAAAAATGGGAGCATATGGGTTGGTTCGGATCAATATGGAATTATTACCCCATGCTCATTCCTTTTTTTCTCCCTGGTTGATTATTGTAGGCACAGTGCAAATAATCTATGCAGCTTTAACATCTCCCGGGCAACGCAATTTAAAAAAGAGAATAGCCTACTCTTCTGTATCTCATATGGGTTTTACAATTATAGGAATAGCCTCCGTAACCGATCTGGGACTCAATGGGGCCATTTTGCAAATAATTTCTCATGGATTTATTGGTGCGGCGCTTTTTTTCTTGGCAGGAACGAGTTATGATAGAATACGTCTCGTTTATCTCGACGAAATGGGAGGAATAGCTATCCCAATGCCAAAAATATTTGCAATGTTCAGTAGTTTCTCGATGGCTTCTCTTGCATTGCCGGGAATGAGTGGTTTTGTTGCCGAATTGGTAATCTTTTTTGGCATAATTACCAGCCCAAAATATCTTTTAATGCCAAAAATACTAATTACTCTTGTAATGGCAATTGGAATGATATTAACTCCTATTTATTCATTATCTATGTCACGCCAGATGTTTTATGGATACAAGCAATTTAATGCCAAAAATTTTTATTTTTTTGATTCTGGACCACGAGAGCTTTTTGTTTCAATCTGTATCTTTCTGCCAGTAATAGGCATTGGTATTTATCCAGATTTCGTTCTCTCACTATCTGTTGACAAGGTAGAAGCTATTTTATCTAATTACTTTTCTCGATAGTTTGCATGAATAAGGCATAAAAAAAAAGCTGCGATAATAAAATTAGGTGGACAATAAAAGAAAAAGAAGTGAATTGTAATCAGATACGTTTGAAGTTTTAGAGAACCGGTTCAATCAAGTAGTAATTGAACCGGTTCTCTAAAACTAACACAAACTTTCATTACATATGCGATTTCTATGTATTAGGTCACGTCTTCGATTAAGATGCTAATGTGAATGAACCATAACTATGTAGGCCTATTCCTAATAGATTGACCCCAAAATAGCATACCCAAATTATAAGAAATCCCATAGAAGCTACAATTGCGGAATTTGTGCCTTTTAAATTTTGGTTGGTTCTAATATGTAAATAAATAGCAAATATAGTCCAAGTAATAAATGCCCAAGTTTCCTTGGGGTCCCAATTCCAATATGACCCCCACGCCTCATTAGCCCACACTGCGCCTGAAAGAATACCAACCGTTAAAAAGATAAACCCTAGACTAATGACACGATAACTCCAACGATCCAATTGCTGAATCAATTGATACCTGTGATAATTTCTAAATGAAAGTAAAGAATTGTTTAGTAAAGCATAGCTTCTTTCATTTACATATTGAATCTCATCAAAATCAAAGGAAAATGGCCCAATTAATGAATGCTTGTTTTTACCAAAGACCCATAGGCTTTTTCGAAATGTAATGACTAGAAGAGATACTGATAATAATGATCCACATAAAAGAGCTGCATAACTTAATATCATCATACTTACGTGCATCATTAACCACTGAGATTGGAGGGCAGGTACTAATATTGTGGATTGATGCATTTCAGTCAAAAGACCTGAAGTAGCAAATCCTTGGGTAAAAATAGTACTTGGTGCGGTTATTGCGCTTAAATCGTTTTTATTATTCCATATTTTAGGAACCATATGAATAATGGAAAAGCCCCATGAAAGGAATAGTAATGATTCATATAAATCACTTAAGGGGAAATGTTCCGAATAAATCCAACGAGTAACTAATAATCCTGTTATACAGAAAAAGGTAGCTATCATGCCCTTTTCTGACGAATCATGTAGTCCTATGGTTTCGTGGACTAATAAGGTCATCAAATAAATCGTAATTACAATTGAAACAATTGAAAAAGAGATGTGAGTTAATATATGTTCTAAAGTCGAAAATATCATAAAAAATCCTAAAAAAAAAAAGGGAGTCCTTTAACACTGGAACGGAAATGATTAATCCATTTCATTTTCATTATAAGATTTATTGTATCTCTTTTAGAAGATGCCGCCACTCGGACTCGAACCGAGATGCTCTAGCACTGCTTCCTAAGAGCAGCGTGTCTACCGATTTCACCATAGCGGCTTGCTCGAAAGCATAATAGCCCATACGCACTCAAACGTCGAGATTGTAAGGAGTCAATTCAATGTAATATTTTTTAGGAAAAATGCAAATCAAATAAAGGCCTATTCCTATTTCTATTTGAACGTTCAATAATCTCTTATAGGATGGTTTTCATTTTAACGATGGACTTTTCGAAAGGTTTCAGCTCTCCCAAAACGAACAGCTTAGTAGGAACTAGAGAGTTCTGCTCTCAATTCAGGTATAGAAGTAAAAAAAACCTTTCTTTTTTTATTCTTTTTTTATGATTTCATGGGTCCGAACAAAACGAAAAAATCTATTGTATCCATAGTCATTAATAAGAAAACCCTCAAAAGAAAAGTGAAACTTTCTATCAAGTACTATGTTTTTTCGTTTGACCAAAAAAACATAGTACCCTTTTTTTATTTAGGAAATGAAAGGCTTCCTATCCTAAATACGACAACCGATAGTGCGGCCTCATATTTATCAGTAAAAAATATGAGTTAATGGGAGTCGTTCATCTTATCAATTTTATTAGCAAATTCTTCGAGGCATATTGATTTAGATTATTCCAAGACTTGTTTATTTTTTTGTTGCACAAAAAAACTTTTTGAATTCCCGGTAGAAAGAGATTTTGCTAAGGAAAAAGCTTTTAGCGCAGCCAAATATCCTTTTCTTTTCCAAATGTTTTTACGAATACGCTTTTTTGATATAGAAGTACGTTTCTTTGGAACGGCCATTTTAAAATAAAGAGGTTACTCATTGTTTTAGTTGGATGTGAAAGACATGTATTGTTCAAAATGCGTCATTTTTTTCTTTAGCTCTATATTTATTCCCTAGATCATACTTTCTTGATAATATACAATATGGATACGTGTGAGTCCCATAGAGGATTTCTGGAGAAAAGTTGTATATCTTAATTTTTTCTTTATTTTCGGAATACTTTATTCCTTTTTTTTACGTACATTATAAAAAAAAAAAGAAGCCTTTTGATATACTAATCTTCGTTCGAATCTATATCTGTGTCACCGTCATAAAAAAAAGGGCTACGGCTCATCGTATTCTCTTTTTTATTAAAAAAAAGAGAATACGATGAGCCGCTTACCTTAATTGAAGAGAAGAATACTGTAACCTTTTTTCTATCAATTCATCAATAGAGTACAGTACCCTTAGTTAAATGAAAATTTCAAAAAAGGAAAACCGGAATGAGACTGATATTGAATCAGTTAATATAATAAACACTTGAGAAAAAGCCATTTAACTAAGTCCTTTTTTCAATTCTACGCAAAGTGGGTATCAAAGTGCCGGATATCGTAGAGTTTTCTAGAAGTATCCGTTGTTTTGGTGGAATAGAAGCTACTCGAGAATAATTAGTAAAGTCTTCCAAATATACTAACTAGAATCACAAGATCTTTTTTGGGGGTCAAGTTTTTGCTAGATCCTATGCTCAATAAAGTTATTGATGGATCTTACATACCAGAATAAAGTACTTTTTTTACTATAATTAAATTACTTAATTGTTTTTCCTTGATCAATGAATATAATAATAAAGAAATGAAAATTTCATATTATGATTCTGTATCTTCCTAAATATCCTAGTTAATCACTAAGTGGTACCTTTTCAAAAAAACTTGATCTTTTGACCGCTTGTAACTTCTTATTTTTTTTTGGAGGGGA
>JAJJMC010029616.1:35817-46875 GCA_023531435.1 Papaver californicum
GATATTGTCACTACCATCAATATCATCAATAAGATAACCTTTAGGCTTGTCATCCAGGAACTTGTTCGGAAATACCGTAATGAAAGGAACATAAGAGTTTGTCGCTAGGTATTTGACCAAATAGGATCGTCCAGTTCCTATAGAACCTATCACTAAAATACCCCTAGACGGGGATAGGGCTAAGCGGAGCGAAAAGGGTTTTCCATGAGATGGGAAATGAAAACTATTAGCCCCACACGAGGTTTGTGAATAAGTGATTGTCTGATAATGAGCAAGGAATATCCGTCTTTCTGCTAAACAGGATCTATTGAACTCATAATTCATTAGATCTTTTTTATGAATGTCAACTAAGTATCGTAAGTAAATTGATCCCGGTTGTTCAACCATTTGATAACCAGAGTCATTCTTTGATAAATGATCACTATGAGTCAGACTCAATAGAATTTGATCAATCCTTTTTTTTGTCGTTAAGGTGGAGAACTGAACCAAGAATTCTCTTTCTTCATCATCAATCGAATCACTGTTCGCGACCCAGGATTCTATTTTATCATCAATCCAATCAACGTTCACGTTTTTTCTTTTTCTTATCAATGAATAGATCTCTTTACTTGTACGACTTAGATATCTCGTATTTCTCGAAAAAGTGATTCGATTGATGGGATTTGGTATGATACTTATGATATCGATGAGATTGATATTCAAATATTTCTTCTTAGAACGTATTGATTTGACCCCATAAGTGGGACCACCACCCAATAGCATGTTGCCACCAGAAGCAGAACCCCGTATTTCTTCTAGAGAATCTCCTAATTGTTCCAGAGCAACTAGAAAGAGATTCTTTAACCAGAAAGAGTTCAGTTCAGATGTAGGATACCTATCCAGAAGTTTTCGCAACTCAATCATGTATGATGGAATCATCAAAGATTTGATCTTTTCGAACTCTGTCTGTAACTCACTAGAGGCCCGGGAAACAAAGAGAAGATGTGTACGAACGAGATATCCAGCAACAAGAAGAAGGAAAAGGATTGAATAGAGGAACTCCCGAGCATTTGGTGATCTCAGATGTATCCATATCAATGGAACGGGTGACTCATTATTTCGATGAATCATTTCTTCGGACAGAAGAAGATTATGTAAACACTTACTCGAAATCTCACTTATCGGATTCCATTGTGGAAGAATCGCCCACAATTTTTTCTGAGGAATTGGCCATGATGTATCTGATCCATGCATAATATCATGAAAAACGGATACAAATTTTTGACTGCTACTTAGTATCGGCAATAGGTCTGAAAAAGTATCTAAAAGGGTGAAATTTAGATATTTGCACCCTGCCGAAGTAAGGAACCATGGCATATATGTTTGTAACAGATTCCATTTTGAGAGATTTGAAAAAGCACTATCTCGTTGAAGGGTTCTATACATCTGCCATTTCTCAACGCATTTCTTTAGACAAAGACTCTGTTTTTTCCTCTTTTCGGATGGTAAATATTTCTCAGAACATGGAGTGTGAATCAAACCCATGTTTGAATTGAAATTGAGATACTGATGCAAGTTCTTCCCTTCTGAATCAGAGAGATTCATATCTGAAAGAGGTTGACAATAAGTTCTTTCAAAATTGACTATTTGTCCCTCTGTTAGAGGTGTTCCAGAAATGTCTGGGATCGAGTAAATAGCTCTACGAACGAATGGATCGGATCGAATTGGAAAATGGAAAGATTTGTACAAGTTATACCTTTCGTCACCACTTTGTGGAAAATCGTTAGGTATGAATATGTTAGATACCTGTGACTCGATTGATGAAATAGTATCTCTCTCCAAAAAAACATGTTTTTTTGGACCGACGCACAAAGAAAAAATGTTGTTGCGAATGAACAAGATATTGAGGAATTGTCCATACGTAAGATCATAATTATTGATACGGGCCTTTTCCACATAAAAAGGGAATCTTTTGTTACAATCGAACCAGAAGTGATGTGGATTATTCAAGAATCGAAGTCGATTTGCTTTATAAAAAGAAGAGATCAATGAACTTCTATGAAATGGTTTCACGGGATTCAGCCAATTGTCTCGATCGTGGGATATCATTGAGAAATAGGAATCGGTGTTATCAAAGTCTTTCCTGCGATTATTTCTAGTATGAAATGAGTCAATCATCCACTTTGGTATCTTATTGAATAAAAACGGTGATATTGTTCCTCCATTGATCAAGAATTTCGATTTTTGGGAAGTATCACGATTATCCAATAAGAAGGGTTTCAATTTATTCAAATGAACGATTTGAACACCTATTGATTCTAACAACTGATTGCAGAGTTGATCATTCGGCCCTTTCAATTCATAGATGTGGATCTCGGACCTATGAATGGGGATATTCCCGATACTCACAAAGAAAAAAGGAAGTGACTTAGACAAAAAGAGAAGTGACTTGGACAAAAAGAGAAGTGACTTGGACAAATCTTGTTTGTCGATAACCTCGGACCAATCAATCGAATATTGATTAATACGTAATCGACCGAACACTACTTGAAAACGGCTCTTCTGCTCAGAAACGAAATGTTCCAAATGTTCCTGGAAATTATTGCTCCCGTTGGGCCATTTGTATCTATATGCATTAGGATCCCGATTCATGGATCTCTCGGTTCGAGAAATAAGAGGATCGAACCATTTCTTCTGACTCTTTTTCAAATTCGATAAATGTTGGTTGATCGTATATTTCATTATAGTTCTATGATTCAGAGTATCATTTCCTATTTGATCCCTTTGAATTCCATAAAAGAATCGATTCGATACATTTCTTATGTACCCATAGGTGCTATATTGGATTTGAATCAGATTTCGGATCAATCTATATTGATTGACTGCCTCCATTATGTTGTTGCTAGCAAATACCACTCTTTTTGGTTTTGGATCTTCCAAGTCATTCCCGCAGGAGATCCGGACCGATTTTTTTCTGATCCTTCGATAAAAAGATTCATTCTCTTCATAAAAAATAGGAGGTAGAACCAAGAAAGATTTCTTTTTCGATTCATCCCTGGAGTTGAATACCTCATTCAATAATTTTTTTTTATCCAACCCGTAGGAATCAATAGAAAAGGAAAATCCCTTATGATACACCAGATCCGGCTCGGTTATTGATAGAGTGAATAGATCTGCCATTTCTTGAAATCTCTCTTCTGATTCAAAATCGCGGTGTAACGTGTACCCCCCCCTGTTTCGGTCATGGAATAGATGAAAGAAAGAAAAAAATGGATTTTGGTTCAAGAATGAAATCTTATTGGAACTGGCCATATCCGGTTCATCCTTCGGAACCATATCACATCCCGGATCTGATGAAATAGGATGAATTGAGACGGTATTTTGTAAATACGTAATTATCTTGAATATATCAACCATTTCTTTATTTTCCGATCGTCTGGAAGGGACAAAAGAAACATCTTGTTCTTTCTTCAACAATTTATGATCTCTAGTGGACCTCTCAGTAGGATTCGAACCCAGATGAAGTTCTGACCATCTGTCAGAGAAAAAGGAACGAATTGATTTTGTAGAATTCCCAAGAATTGCTTCGATTTCTTCCGGAAGCAGATGATTATTCATCTGCTTCTCACGTTCCGTGAATAGCCGGGACATTGAGGAATATCCAGAAAGGCATTTCGGGAATCGGTCTGATTTTCTCTCTGTTCGTTCCGTTTGAAGAAAGGAAGGATCCCAAAGAATCGATCTTTCTTTTAGTTGTTGAATCTCTCTTTGATTGATCAATGTGTGATATTCCGAATCCTCATTACTAATCGAATCGAAAGGGTCTCTGGATTGATCAGAAGATCCTTTCAATTGGCTAGAATTCGTTACTTGAACGAAAATAGATCTTGTGGAATCATATTGAATATTTGACGATACATTCCGTACCTTGCTAAAAAACCGATCCTTGCTTACCAACCACACATTGTCTAACCAAATCCAACTCTCTCTCGATACGTTCCTCAAAAAATCCGACTCGTGCAGATTCTTCCCCCAACTAACGAAGATATCTTGGCGGAATTGCCACATATGAAATTGAGCACAATTTTGCAAAGAAATACCCCACTTGTTTCTCGAGAAGAGATGGGAAACATGTTCAATCTCATTTGATTGAATAGTTGACTCAGCTCCTTGTTGTTTGAAGAAACCCTCCACTTCAATTGGTCTTTTTTCACGAAAAGCAGACATGAGATAACAAATCCAGTGTTTCACTAAGATTTCGAATAGCTGGCCCGAATTCAAGTTGATTATGTTTCGCTTCTTCCTCAGAGAAAGACGATCAAACAATTCCCAATCATGGTCCTTGCGGATCGGATCATCCGTATAGGATACAAAAAGAAACTCCAGATATTTGATATCTTTCTCTTTAAATGAGATCTCAATTCCAGCTACGGTTTCCTTAGATATCTTACAACTAGAATTCCACCTTTTTCCGATCCGGTTCCTCCACCACCGCGAACCCCAGTTAGAGTCAGGCATGATACACTTTTTCGTTATTGGGAGAACCCAAGTACTCTCTTTCGGATCCATGAAACAACTCTCAGAGATCTTTTTCCCTTTTGGAAGATAGAGGAGCGAAACAATCAACCTATTAATATTGGAAGACCAAAAAGATTCTTCCGATGTATCATTTCTGGGTCCAATGGAATTCATAGGTATAGGAAGAAGCCCCATCAAATAGAGATTTTTTCTTTCGACCATATTTCGATTGTTAATACGATATATAAGGACCGCTACTACAAGCAGTACTACACCTTTGATCGTGAAATATCGATTGCTTGTTGAACCCTGTGAATCGCGTGAAAGGAGGATACTCCAAATTCGGGGGTCAAAGAGTTTCATAAAACGTTCTTGGTGGAAAAAAATGTGAGTGAAAGATCCCACTGAATCGAATTTGGTCCATGAATCTAAGAAATAGTGAGAATTCTTGATCTCTCTCAATATCTCTCTCAATTCGAAGATCCAGGATTTGAATTGATGTCGTTTCATTGATTCCTGTTTCATTGATTCCTCCTAAAGATTTCATTTCAATTGGAATTTGGTTATTCACGATGTACGATGATCCCTGTTAAGCATCCATGGCTGAATGGTTAAAGCGCCCAACTCATAATTGGCAAATTCGTAGGTTCAATTCCTGCTGGATGCACGCCAATGGGAACGTTCAATAAGTCTATTGGAATTGGCTCTGTATCAATGGAATCTCATCATCCATACATAACGAATTGGTATGGTATATTCATACCATAACATATGAACAGTAAGAACTAGAATTCTTATCAATACTGGAACTCATAGGGAAGAAAATGGATTTATGGATGGAATCAAATATGCAGTATTTACAGACAAAAGTATTCGGTTATTGGGGAACAATCAATATACTTCTAATGTCGAATCAGGATCAACTAGGACAGAAATAAAGCATTGGGTCGAACTCTTCTTTGGTGTCAAGGTAATAGCTATGAATAGTCATCGACTCCCGGGAAAGGGTAGAAGAATGGGACCTATGGGACATACAATGCATTACAAACGTATGATCATTACGCTTCAACCGGGTTATTCTATTCCACCTCTTAGAAAGAAAAGAACTTAAAAAAAAATACTTAATAACACGGCGATACATTTATACAAAACTTCTACTCCGAGCACACGCAATGGGGCCGTAGACAGTCAAGTGAAATCCAATTCACGAAATAATTTGATCTCTGGACAGCGTCATTGTGGTAAAGGTCGTAATGCCAGAGGCATCATTACCGCAAGGCATAGAGGGGGAGGTCATAAGCGTCTATACCGTAAAATAGATTTTCGACGGAATGAAAAAGACATATCTGGTAGAATCGTAACCATAGAATACGACCCCAACCGAAATGCATACATTTGTCTCATACACTATGGGGATGGTGAGAAGAGATATATTTTACATCCCAGAGGGGCTATAATTGGAGATACCATTGTTTCTGGTACAGAAGTTCCTATCTCAATGGGAAATGCCCTACCTTTGAGTGCGGTTTGAACCATTGATTTACGTAATTGGAAGTAACCAATTAGGTTTACGACGAAACCTAGAAATCAATCACTGATCCAATTTGAGTACCTCTACGGGATAGACCTCAACAGAAAACTGAAGAGTAACGGCAGCAAGTGATTGAGTTCAGTAGTTCCTCATATAAAATTATTGACTCTAGAGATATGGTAATATGGAGAAGACAAAATTGTTTGAAGCACCGACAGAACCGGAAGCGCCCCTTGTTTCAAAGAGAGGAGGACGGGTTATTCACATTTCATTTGATGGTCAGAGGCGAATTGAAAGCTAAGCAGTGGTAATTCTACCCCCGGGGAAAAATAGAGATGTCTCCTACGTTACCCGTAATATGTGGAAATATCGACGTAATTTCATAGAGTCATTCGGTCTGAATGCTACATGAAGAACATAAGCCAGATGATGGAACGGGGAGACCTAGGATGTAGAAGATCATAACATGAGTGATTCGGCAGATTTGGATTCCAATATATCCACTCATGTGGTACTTCATCATACGATTCATATAAGATCCATCTGTCTAGATATCATTATATACATCCAGAAAGCCGTATGCTTTGGAAGAAGCTTGTACAGTTTGGGAAGGGGTTTTGATTGATCAAAAAGAAGAATCTACTTCAACCGATATGCCCTTAGGCACGGCCATACATAACATAGAAATCACACTTGGAAAGGGTGGACAATTAGCTAGAGCAGCGGGTGCTGTAGCGAAACTGATTGCAAAAGAGGGTAAATCGGCCACATTAAAATTACCGTCTGGGGAGGTCCGTTTGATATCCAAAAACTGCTCAGCAACAGTCGGACAAGTGGGTAATGTTGGGGTGAACCAGAAAAGTTTGGGTAGAGCCGGATCTAAGCGTTGGCTAGGTAAGCGTCCTGTAGTAAGAGGGGTAGTTATGAACCCTGTAGACCATCCCCATGGGGGTGGTGAAGGAAGGGCCCCAATTGGTAGAAAACAACCCACAACCCCTTGGGGTTATCCTGCGCTTGGAAGAAGAAGTAGAAAAAGGAATAAATATAGTGATAGTTTGATTCTTCGTCGACGTACTAAATAGGAGAGAAAATCGAGAATATGTTTCTTCGTCTTTACAAAAGAAAAAAAGATAGGAGTAATTAGCTGTGACACGTTCACTAAAAAAAAATCCTTTTGTTGCTAATCATTTATTAGCAAAAATTGAAAAGCTCAACATCAGGGGGGAAAAAGAAATAATAGTAACTTGGTCCCGGGCATCTACCATTATACCCACAATGATCGGCCATACAATTGCTATTCATAATGGAAAAGACCATCTGCCTATTTATATAACAGATCGTATGGTGGGTCACAAATTGGGAGAATTTGCACCTACTCTAAATTTCCGGGGACATGCGAGAAGCGATAATAAATCTCGTCGTTAATGTTAATAATAATAAAGTTAATATGGGTGCTCGTCGTTCATTAGTGGGAGGTTAACCTTATGATAAAGAGGGACCCAGATGTGGAAGTATCCGCTTTAGGTCAACATATATGTATGTCTGCTCACAAAGCACGAAGAGTAATCGATCAGATTCGTGGGCGTTCCTACGAGGAAACACTTATGATACTAGAACTCATGCCTTATCGAGCATGTTATCCTATTTTTAAATTGGTTTATTCAGCAGCAGCAAATGCTAGTCACAATATGGGTTTCAAGGAAACAGATTTAATCATTAGTCAAGCCGAAGTCAACGAGGGTACTATTGTGAAAAAGTTAAAGCCTCGAGCTCGAGGACGTAGTTATCCGATCAAAAGACCCACCTGTCATATAACTATTGTATTGAAAGATATATCTAAAGATCAAGACTATTTCATATGGTTAAGAAAAACGGGATATGTATATATAGATAAATATACGGATGTTAGAGAGAGGTATCTATGTATGGTAGAGCACGAAAGACTAAAATGGGCTAATGAAGAAAGCGAGGGTGTATGGGACAAAAAATAAATCCACTTGGTTTTAGACTTGGTACAACCCAAAAGCACCATTCCCTTTGGTTTGCACAACCAAAAAGTTATTCTGAGGGTCTACAGGAAGATCAAAAAATACGGGATTGTATCAAGAATTATGTACAAAAAAATATGAGAATATCTTCGGGTGTAGAGGGAATTGCGCGTATAGAGATTCAAAAAAGAATCGACCTGGTCCAGGTCATAATCTATATGGGATTTCCAAAATGGTTAATAGAGGGTAAACCGAGAGGAATTGAAGAATTACAGATCAATGTACAAAAAGGTTTTAATTCTGTGAACCGAAAACTCAACATTGCTATTACAAGAATTGCAAAACCCTATGGAGACCCTAATATTCTTGCCGAATTTATAGCTGGGCAATTAAAAAATAGAGTTTCATTTCGAAAGGCAATGAAAAAAGCTATTGAATTAACTGAGCAAGCAGATACAAAAGGAATTCAAGTACAAATTGCAGGACGTATCGACGGAAAAGAAATTGCGCGTGTCGAATGGATCAGAGAAGGCAGGGTTCCCCTACAAACCATTCGAGCTAAAATTGATTATTGTTCGTATACAGTTCGGACTATTTATGGGGTATTAGGCATAAAAATTTGGATATTTGCAGACGAGAAATAATCAAAGATCTCTTCTTTTACTTTTCTATCTAGCACTGGACAAAAAAAACCTTTCATTTTTTTCTCTTTAATCTAAAATGATTAATTTCAAATCTTCTAATTCTATAGGGTTAAATAAAAATTAGATTGACCCTTTGGTATAATTGCTATGCTTAGTGTGTGACTCGTCGGTTTTTTTAGTTTAGATTAGATTAAAAAAGGAAAGGACGGCCCCAAAGTCTGAACTAAGAACTATGTAACTAATAACCAGCTCATTGCTTCGTATTATCGGGATCCAAAGAAACAGTCACTATATGATGTATTGATCATATCGTTGTAGCAACTGAAATCTTTTTTATATTACATATACATAAAAGAAAAACCAATCTGATCGTGGATTGTGATGTGAAACAAAAAAAAGGATGTGGATAAATGGAAGGGGGAGAGAAAGAGAGAAGGAGAATATCAATGATATATGATTCCAATATGTATGGTCTATGAATAATCTCATACAAAGGCAGTGTAATAAAGCATCAATATGGATTCGGCCATAATCATAATTAATCATTAAATGAATCCGGTTCATAGGAAAAAGAAATACAAATAAAAGAGAGCTTCGAGTCAATAAAGACTGAGTAGATTGACTCAGGAACAACAAATTGAATTAGGAGCTCCGTTGCAGAGTTCAGGCCTAGCCATTAACCAAGAAGTGATGGGAACGACGGAACCTATGACTGCAGAAGATTCCATTGAAAACGAATCCTAATGATTCATTAGGTGGGATGGCGGAAAGAACCAGGAAACCTATTCATTTATTCTGAGAGGTCAAGGACTGACCCTACGAATTAAACAGATATTGAAAGAGTCAATATTCGCCCGCGAAGGCCTTATTGGATTGCTAAGTTTTTTGGATTCAATAAAGGTCAAAATAAAGATTCGTAAAAAAAATTCTATATTCTAGAGGTATATTTCCGGTTGTATATAAAACCCAAGATATATAAATTTTTACGTGACAGATTAGATCTCAAAAAACCTATGATTCAGTCTATTAGAAATTCAATACATATTCGTAATATTATGGAATCATTTCATTCGCGAGGAGCTGGATGAGAAGAAACTCTCATGTCCGGTTCTGCAGTAGAGATGGAATTGAGAATAACAAACAACCATCAACTATAACCCCAAAAGAACCAAATTCCGTAAACAACATAGAGGAAGAATGAAGGGAATATCTTACCGAGGCAATCATATTAGTTTCGGTAGATATGCTCTTCAGGCACTTGAACCGGCCTGGATCACATCTAGACAAATAGAAGCAGGGCGACGAGCAATGACACGATATGCGCGTCGTGGTGGAAAAATATGGGTACGTATATTTCCAGACAAACCTGTTACATTAAGACCTACAGAAACGCGTATGGGCTCGGGGAAGGGATCTCCCGAATATTGGGTATCTGTCGTTAAACCGGGTCGAATACTTTATGAAATGGGTGGAGTATCAGAAATTGTAGCCAGAGAAGCTATTTCAATCGCTGCGTCCAAAATGCCTATACGAACTCAATTCCTTATTGCAGAATAGGGATGTGCAACCAAAGGAAAGGAGTCTTTGTGATGAAAAAACAAACAACCGCAGGCCTTTTTTTCTGGACAAAAAATATTTCTTTTTTCTTTTGCCCTTTCTTTGCATTGAAAGAAACGATAAAAAATAATGATATGATTCAACCTCAAACCCTTTTAAATGTAGCGGACAACAGTGGGGCTCGAAAATTGATGTGTATTCGAATCATAGGAGCTAGTAATCGTCGATATGCTCATATTGGTGACGTTATTGTTGCTGTAATCAAAGAAGCAGTGCCCAATATGCCTCTAGAAAGATCAGAGGTGATCAGAGCTGTAATTGTACGTACATGTAAAGAACTTAAACGTGACAACGGTATGATAATACGATATGATGACAATGCCGCAGTTGTCATTGATCAAGAAGGAAATCCAAAAGGAACTCGGGTTTTTGGTGCGATCGCTCGGGAATTGAGACAGTTGAATTTTACTAAAATAGTATCATTAGCTCCTGAGGTATTATAAATACTATCTAGAATAAAGACTAATAGACAAGCCCGTGATATGATAGAGTAGGGTCTTGGGAATGAATTAAATTAATTTTGTAGATTATGTATCACGTATATCCCTTAACTTTATAATAAAAAAAATAACGAGCATGTTGATTATATTAAAACTCGGAGGCACCAATAATTATAGTTCATCATGGGTAGGGACACAATTGCTGACATAATAACTTCGATACGAAATGCTGACATGGATAAAAAAGGAACGGTTCGAATAGCATCTACGAATATTACCGAAAACATTGTGAAAATCCTTCTACGAGAAGGCTTTATCGAAAACGTGAGAAAACATCGAGA
>JAJJMC010029618.1:0-11416 GCA_023531435.1 Papaver californicum
TGTATCTGTTCAATAGTTAAAATCTTATGTTTATTGTATTATCCTTAAATCATTGGTTGTTAATGTCAATGGGAAAATTGACATAAACAATTTGGTGCTAGAAACAGGGACTGGGTTAAAGGATTTATCCTACCTGTTCTTGAAAAATGAATTTTTCTTTTATGAATGTCACATAATTCTCTCTATTAAATTTTAATGGAAATGGTATCTCTTTGAAAAAGGGAAAAAATTTAAGTTTAAATGAGTCTATTTAAATATTTGATCATAAAACGTATTTATAAAACAAAAATCATCATGAAGCTAGTTTCTGTCATTTTCCTTTTTTATAATCTGTTGAAAGATTATTCGGCTAACTTTTGAAAGTTTATTAGAAATCAAGAGGAGAAGGCAAATTATCAGCAAATTTAGAAGAAAAATGTCTCAAGAGGCAGGCTCTGCGAATCAAGACAGTAATGATAGGCAAAGTTTCAGACAAAGGGAAGTTGAGAGTGATCCAGAACAACAACAAAGTGATGTGGGAAATCATTCACCTATCCAAGAGCTAACACCAAATGCTTTATCACAAAATCAGCTGTCACATCAGGAGAATTCAGGAAATGATGTAAATTATCTTCAAAATTTGATAAGAGAAATGAATGAAATAAGGAGAGAACAGAGGATCAATCATGATAAAATTGAATTATTAACCAGAGAAAATCAAGTTTTAAAAAATATAATTCAGTGTGAACAGAGACAGGCTGCAACAGGATCACGAAGTCCAGAAACAGTTGTTGGAAGATATGCACCCAGAAATGAAAGAGAAAACCAGGATCAGAGGATGGTGTTAGTAGGATCATCATCACGAGCCAGGAGACAGAGAGAAAATCAAGAGATTCAACGTACACAATGACAAAAGTGTATGGAAGCAACGGAGCAAATGAAAGAAGAAATAAAAGGGTTAAAGAATAAAGAAGGGGGAAGAATAGAAGAAGTGTTAAAAGAGGTTAAGCGCACACCGCTGGCTCAACGGTTGACAAATGTTCCATTGCCAAGAGAGTACATTATCCCTGTATTTGAATGTTATGATGGTACAAAGGACCTGACCTCACATTTAAAATATTACAATCGAGTGATATCACGTTGGGATGGACATGAAGCAATTATGTGCCGATGTTTCCCCTCAAGTTTAACAGGTTCAGCATTACTATGGTACGATAGATTGCCAGAGAGTTCTATTGAATGTTTTTCACAATTAGTGAGGAAATTTCTTGAAGCTTATATGTACAACAAACCCGTTGATTCGGGAATAGATAGGTTGTATTCCCTCACATCATGGCCAGAAGAAACTATTCGATCTTATACTACCCGATGGCATATGGTGTGTCAAGCAATTGGAGATGTTGATTCAAGTACAGCAATAAATCATTATAAATGGGGAATCGCTGACCGGAGATGTCAGCTTTTTATTGAAATTCATCGTAATAATCCCAAGACCGAGGGACAACTTAGAGAGATAATAGAAACATGTGCAAGGTTGCAAGATGTCCAAGAACAAGGTCCAAGAAGCAGTTCAAGAAATCAAGGAAGCATGAAAAGGAAAAATTCAGTTGAGGTATCAATAGAACAGAAAAAGAAATTTCCTCATAAATCAGAATCAAAGGAATCAAAGCGCCCACGGCAAGGGGATAATAAACCTTTTATGCAACGATATCAAGAGAGAGTGTTTACAAAGCTCAATATCTCATATACTGAATTACTTGACATCATAAAAGCTAAGCCAGATTTTTCAATGGCCATCATCAAAAGGCAATCAACCTGAGTTTACACAACGATCAAAAGATTATTGTGACTACCACTATTATAAAGGTCATGCAACAGAAAATTACAGGAATTTTATTTTGCTGGTACAAAAAATGATAGATGAAGGAGAATTAAAAGAGTATATTCAAAGGATCGAACTAACAACCATACCCGACAAAGGCAAAGCAGTGCATATTCCGTATAATGAACACACCATTAATCTGATATCATTCTCAGAAAAACGAGATACTGATTTGAATGCTGCAATCAATAAAAAGTTATGTAAAAGAATTCGAAATCATGAAATTTTTAAGATATCAGGAAGGATAACAGAAGCCTGGGAAGACTGGATGGCATCACCTTTAACTTTCTCAGCACGGGAAGTAAATCAAGAAATTGAGATGCACAACGATCCTTTAGTCCTCACATTGCCAATGTCAGGATGGAATATTAGAAAAATTCTTATGGATAGGGGCAGCTCATTGAACGTTTTATTTCATGATACATTTTGCAAAATGGCGTTCACAAAAGATCAATTACTCCCATCCCGATATATAATTTATGGATTTAATGGAATGGCCTCAAGACCAGAAGGAGAAATAGACTTGCAAGTATCAGTTGGACCGATTAACATTTTAACAAGATTCAGTGTGTAGATGCTCCATCTCCGTACAATGCAATAATTGGGAGACGTTGGGTGCACCAATTAAAGGGTGTAATTTCCACTTATCATCAATATTTGCGATTTCCAACACCACGAGGCGAAATGGAGATTCAGGGAGATCAAGATTGTGCAAAGTTTTGTATAATGTCGGAGGTAAGAATGCATGAAGAGCAGGAACAACAACAATGTGAAAGGAAGAAAAACCGTAGGACCGAAGCCAAGGAAGATGAAATCAATCAGTACTTGAAAAGAAACATCGAACAAAAGTCAACAAATGAGTTAGGAGAAAGTAGCAAGAATCAAGAAAATTCAACAAGTCAACAGTTCGAAGGACCCTCATAGCAATTAAAGGGAACTCCAACTTCAATCGGGAACCCAAAACCAGTTTTCACTTCCATAGAAGAAACTAAAATTGTAAATATAGGAACTTCAGAATGGCCCAAGCAAGTACAGATCGGAACAATGATGAAAGAAGATATGGAGAAAAGTTTAATCAATTTAATTCATGATTTTGTAGATATATTTGCATGGAAAATGGAGAATATGCCCGGGATAGATCCGAGCATTGTACAACATCAATTACAAATACGTCCCGATGCTACACCATTTCGTCAGCGGATACGCAAGGTTACACCGGAGTATCATGATCCAGTTGAAAAGGAATTAGCAAAGCTTTTAAGTGCGGGATTCAATCGAGAAGTGCGATATCCAACATGGATTTCTAACATGGTGATCGTTCCGAAAAAGAACAGTGGAGTAAGAATCTGCATAGACTTCACCAACTTAAATAAAGCTTGCCCAAAAGATAGCTATCCACTTCCTAACATTGATCAATTGGTGGATGCTGTAGAAGGTCACGAAGCACTATCTTTTATGGATGGTCAATCGGGATATAACCAAATTGCACTTGCTGAAGCAGATCAGGAACACACAGCGTTCTTCACTCCTCGGGGGTTGTATTGTTATACCAGGATGCCATTTGGGTTAAGAAACGCGGGAGCAACGTATCAACGTTTGGTTGATGCAATTTTTAAACCATGGATCGGACAAATATTAGAAGTTTATGTGGATGACATGTTGGTAAAAAGCAAATTATCCACTAATCATCTACAAGACCTCGCTGAAATCTTTGGTGCATTGCGAAAGTACAAGATGAAAGTTAACCCGGAGAAGTGCACTTTTGGTGTTACATCGGGGCGATTCTTGGGTTATTTGGTTACAAAAAATGGAATTGAAGTTGATCCAGCAAAGATCCAAGCAATAACAGATATGCCATCACCCAGTAGCATTAAAAGTGTACAGAAATTAAACGGATGCCTGGCTGCTTTAAGCAGATTTATTGCCAGATCATCAGAACGGTGTAAACCTTTCTTTGAAGTACTCAAGAAGAGAAACAAATTTGAATGGAACGATCAATGTGAACAAGCATTCCAAAGTATAAAGAAGCATCTAGCTACATTGCCAGCATTACAGAAACCGGAACCAGAAGAGATATTAACTTTGTATACAACGGCAACGGAAGATGCAATCAGTGCAGTGATGGTCCGCACCAATGAGAAGGTAGAAAAACCGATATATTATATCAGTAAAACCCTTAATTCAGCAGAAAGAAATTATACAAAAATCGAACAACTTATTTTATCATTAGTCTTTGCCACTCAAAAATTACGTACTTATTTTCTCACACATTACGTTCGTGTCCCGAGCAAGGCACCATTACAATCAGTATTGAAAAATACAGGAAAAGTGGGAAGAATCGCTAAATGGAACGCACAGCTAGAACAATTCAACATCATTTATGAGTTGCAGACCGCACAAAAATCTCAAATTTTAGCTGACTTCCTTGCAGATTTCCCGATTGAAGAAGAATATGAAATTCAAGGTCCGATAATTGGAAAAAGGAGTTTCCTCATTTAAAAAAAAAAAAAAAAAAAAAAACTGACTTTTTCATTAAAAGCATCTATCACATTAACAATTTATTTTATTTATAGGATTACCAGGATGCTAGGAAGAGGACCCACAAGATATTTTAAACTCAGCAAATTCTCAAAGGTGGGAAGTCTTTTTTGATGGGTCACGAAACAAAGAAGGAGCAGGAATTGGCATTGTAATTACTGCACCAATGGGAGATCGAATGATTCATTCATTTCGTCTTGAATTTGAAGAACACACAAATAACATAGTAGAGTATGAAGCCGTGGTTCATGCTCTAAAACTCATCATTGAATTGAGAATCAACAATGTTCGACTTATAAGTGATTCACAGTTGGTAATTCGACAAGTCGAGTTAAAATATCAAACACTTGATGCCGAATTAGCCCAATATAAAGATCTTGTTCAAATTCTAGCAAGTCAAATCTCAAACATTACTTTCCGGCATTTATCCCGAGACAAAAACCGGTATGCTGATGCTTTGGCATTCATTTCTTCTATGCTAAATGACCCTAGTATCACAACAATAAAAGTCGGAAGAATATATGAACCATCCATCCAGATAAGAATACTTCATAATATAGAAGAAAATATAACAGAAAAAATCAATGATCCCGTAATACAAAATGTTCCATCTGTGCCTCAACAAATAGGTGATCAATCAAGTGAATCAGATTGGAGGATTCCGATTCATCAATAGTTACAAGATAACATATTGCCTACCAATTCTCAGGAAGCAAGAAAAATTCAACTCAAATCAGATAACTACCAACTTCGGGATGGAATTTTGTATCCAAAGTCATTTCTCGGGCCATTATCCCGATACCTATCACAACAAGAAGGAATTCGGATACTCAAAGAAATACATTATGGGGATGCAGGAAATCACAGTGGAAGACGATCACTTGCATTAAAAGCCAAAACACAAGGTTATTATTGGATATCCATGCAGAAGGATTCGGATAACATGGTACGAAGATGTGAAGAATGCCAACGATTTGCAAAAAAGATCAAAGCACCTGCCACAGAGCTAAATTCTATACTCAGTCCTTGGCCATTCGCAAAGTGGGGAGTGGATATTGTTGGTCCATTAGTTGAAGAAACCAAAAAGAGAAAATATTTAATAGTGGCTACTGATTATTTCACCAAATGGGTAGAAGCTAAAGCATTAGCTCGGATCAGAGATTCTGATGTATTTACATTTTTATTTGAAAACATCATATGTAGATTTGGGATCCCAGCAGCCATAGTTTCTGATAATGGACAACAATTTCAAGGAAAAAATATCGATATGTTGTTTGAAGCATATAATATTCAACAATACAAATCCACACCATTCTATCCCCAAAGTAATGGACAAGCTGAATCCACAAATAAAACAATTGCAATAAATCTGAAGAAGACATTGGATGGGTATCACAAACGTTGGTGTGAGCAATTGCATAATACATTATGGGCATATCGCTCCACGAGAAAAGAATCCACTGGAGAATCACCTTTCCTTCTCGCATATGGTACAAAAGCAGTCATACCAACTGAAATCATCCTCCCCACGACAAGAACAGAAGCATGGGAGAAAAATTTAAATACAGATCTAATGTTACAAAAGTTGGATGACTTAGAGGAAAAGCGGGAAGTGGCACTCCAGAAAATGGAGAACTACCAAAGAAGGTTGGCACGAGATTATCATAAAAGAGTCAAGTCACGAAACTTTGTCCAAGGACAATATGTTTTACGACAAATCCCAGAATACCATCGGGACAAAGATGCTGGAAAGTTCGCACCAACCTGGGATGGTCCATATATAATACACGCATCAGCGGGACAAGGATCGTACTATCTTTGAAATATGCAAGGAAACACCTTACAACATCCTTGGAACGCACAATACCTAAAGCTTTATTATCCATGAATAATATCACAATTTTGGAGGCCAGCACAGGTATTTAAGTTTTTATCTGATTCTTTATTTCACACTGACACTCTTTATGTGTTTATACTTACAATAAAATTCAAATCCAGGAACATCTCATTCTGGAAAACGCTTAGATTGGCGACATAATCAAAATTCAAATGCAGGAACAACTTATTCTGGAAAACGCTTCGATTGGCGACATAATCAACATTCAAATCCAGGAACATCTTATTCTGGAAAACGCTTCGATTGGCGACATAATCGAAATCAATCTTACTGCCAAAGAGGTACATGACTTATTAGAATTTAAATAATTCAAAATTTCTAATAAAGAGGGAATACCTAACTTATGGTTATCATTTTCAGAGTACGTTCGGGACCAACCCTGTATCTTACCCCTAGCCCGGGTTTGTTTCGTATGTGTGGGATCTCGAATAATATGTTTTGAGGTATATATACACTTCAATCCATTGTACTTCTGAAATAATATGATTAACCTATTCTTTTTTATAAATATCATATTTTTGTGCAGGAGAAATATTCAGAGCACAATCCAGTGAAAAGTAAAAGATCACAAAATAATACTTCCAACAACAATAAGTCAAGCTTCAAGATAAAAAGAGGGCCGGGACACAGAGGCAAGTGCGACTACGCTTCGGGGTTGGGCCGCCGGGGAGGTTGAGGAGGAACCACTGGAACAGCAGCACGACCATTCAACACAGAAGGATCGGCTTGAGCACGATCCAAGGCGGAATTGAATGACATTGCAATCTTTGCCTTGGCATCTTGCCTCACCCAGACAATATAAGCATGCCTATAATCAATTTCTGTTTGAAGATCTTTAATCTTTTGCTGATCCTTCTCTACTTTCTCTTTTTTAGCATTTAATTCCTTTAGTAGTTCATCAGATCTTGATTGTACTTTTGCAATTTCTTGCTCTTGAGCACTTAGCTGAGATTGTAAATCCCGAAGCTTGACTGTATTCAGGGCCACATTTTTCTCTGAAGTCTTCAGCTCTTCAGTAATGTTTGCTATCGTATTGTTTGCAATATTCAGTTCATCTCCCGCTACTGTTGCTCGGCCATTGGCTTCATTCATCTTCTTTTCCAACACTGGAAATCAGAAAGAATATTAGACAAACCATATAACACCTTCAATAAAACAACTATATAACTCGAACATATACCTCTAACTACAGATTTAAATTCTGCTTCTTTAAGGGTTAAAGTTTTCAGAACTTCCTGATACTTGGATTCAGCTCTATTACGTCTCCAGGTATTCAACTCAATACTATCGGACAACTGTGCTAATTTCCCTTTAACCAGTTCCATATCCATATTTACTTCTCTTGCATGATTGTTTAATTAAGTCATCCTACGCTGGAACCTAAACAGGGATTCCAAGTCTCCCTCTGATCCCATAAATGAAGGGCAGAATTTCAAAAAAAAAAAAAAAAAAAGAACGACCTACAGGTTCGCACTTAATACTAGTACGAACCGTAGGATCGCACCCTGATCTAACTTATACGGTATCAACCCAAAATAGAATATGAACGAAGAAGTTAGGAACGAACCTTGGTTCTGATCTTAAAGCTTTTGATTTTGATCCTCAAAGTTTTGAAGCTGCTGCTGTTGCTGTTGTTGTTGTTCTTGTTGTTGTTGAAGTTGCTGTTGAAGATTGTTGTTTTGCTGCTTGAGATTTTCAATTTCTTGTTGCAAATTTTCATTTCCGCGCTATTTTTGTACATCATCTCCATCATTACGGCGCGAGCCTTGTAAAATTTGTACGCTGCAAATGTACAATCGTTACCGAACTTAAGCTGAGCGAGGGCTTGCTGAGGAAATGAGTACGATGAGCCTTCTGCTTTGGTCAGAATCTCATTCAAAGAAGAGGGAAGACTGAGCGGGTATGATGGATCGAACCACTCGCTTTCGAACCAAGCGTCCCGAGTACTATCTAATGAAGCAGCACCGAATGAACTCCGCAGCCTAGCCATTGAAGCGCTATCGGATTTCCATGAATCATGCTGAGCTGAAGTATTCAGAAATCCTTTAGAAACAAACCAGTGAAAGGCTTCATTTTCTTCACCTGCGAGAGTGACCCCCTCATCTTCTTCAGAAAAAGGCCATTGAATAGTGGGTTCAGCATCAGGCATTTTGTCATCACTATCGTCAACAGGAGCAGCAGATTGAGCTAATGTCCCGATGGGGGCATTTGATGAATGAATGACTTCAGAAACATTTTCATCCCCAATAGGGTGCGGAACATCAGGAACGACTGACGATGGAACGCTCGGAATCGTACTTTCAACATTAACTTCTTCAGAAATATCATTTCTTTGTTCTTCTATAACAACATCTTTATTTTCAACATTGTCTTCAGCAGCAGCAGACTCGATCAATTCTTCTATATTTTCTTCCTCAATAGCAATATCGTCTGCTTCTTCTTGAGGTAATCCAGTAAAGACTGTAATTGTACCGCTACATGGGGCAGCGTGCTCTATCTCAAAAGTAAAAGGAAGAGGAGAAAAAGAATCAAAGATATTGGGGGGAGCAGCAGCGTTTGGAACAGCTTCGGGAGTAGATGGGGGTTCGAAAGGTTGATCTGAAGAAAGAATGGGCTCCCCCACGCTAACAGGAACGGCATTGATGATACCATGCTATCCCTACACTTCTGTGCGGGCCGAACCTTCAGCTGCAGTTATGAGAGCGAAGCTGCTGCTCCCCTCACCCAAAAAATCTCTAAATTTCCCCTTCTTCTGTTTCGGAAGGGTACGATGGTCTTCTCAATTTTCTCTTTTTCTTTGTTTCTTCAGGGAAAACTAATTTTCGTTTTCCTTTACCTTCAACAACTTCTTCTTCTTCAACTCTTTGTTTTCCCTCAACAATTTGAATACCAAGACTTCGACGTGGAAGAGGAGGAGGGACATCGCTGACAAGGTCAGAATCGGGTTCAATCTGAAACACAAACATTTATCCCGTAAGGAAAAATTCAGCAATGGTTCGTAACGACATTGAAATAAAGAATAATGCAAACCTTATAATGTAGTCCTCGAAATTTAACCGCCAAGGGCAATATCCTGGGAATCGATTTCGGAGGACTTGAATTTCATTGCTGGAGATATTACCAAAAACCCAAGGACCTTCAATTACAATTGGAGTGCGATACCATTTATAGTCGTGATCTTGACGAATTCTTTCCTTCGTGGGAAAATCACGGTCAGTTTTGGGAATATGTTTGATTTTAGGATCATCAATTTCATATAATAAGGAAAATCCCGAATGACTTTTACGAGCGGGACTAACGCTCCATTTCACATAATTTTTCCTTGAGATACAATCACCATTTGTGGCCTGAAAATTCTCAACAGTATAATTACTGCGTTCTGTAAAATCCGGAACGTAGCAAGAAAGATTAGTTCGCCCTTCACTTCGGAGATAACATTCATCAAGAATACGCCACCAGTTTCAATTATACTGAGTAATGGATCGAGCAAGTCCATGAGGAGAATTACCGCGAGTTGCAAGGACTTCAAATTGAAAAGGATTTTCTTCTTCGTATAATGGAATACGAAGTCCAGCCTCTAAAGCACCAGCAGAAATTAATAAACGATTGGGAGAGTAGTTAAACTTCTGCACCGCTCCTAAAGTTAACACATCGGAATTCTGATCAAAAAATGAGACTTTAAAGTCCTCAATATCATGTCTTTTCTTAAAATTCTCAATGTTCATTGTTCGATAGCTATAGACGCTTGAGAGCGCTTATTTCTAGAGGTGGGATTGACAGCAGTAGAAGCCTCAGGAGCCGGGTTACGGACAGGCCGAGGCACGACATACCTAGAAGAAGAAACTCTAACAGGTCTTCCAGATTCTTGGTGGTCACTGGAAGCATTGGGATTCCTGGACGACATGATGTTCTATCTGGAAAGAAAATTATGAAGAATCAGAATACAAAGGAATCAATTCAATCATATTTGTGAAAAGCCGGTTATGATTAAACGATAAAGTAAGATACTCAAAGTAAAATTTTTAACATACCTGAAGAAAGGAGATAAACAATTACTTGATCAAAAGAAAAGTAAATATGATTGATGCTAAAAGTCCCTGAAAGCGAAAGTACTTGAAAAAATCAAGGAAGACAAAGAACAACAACTTTAAGAGGTAAAAACAGAAGTGAAAAAGACTGCATCGTATTTAAAGCAAAGAATAGAAACCGTCACAATTTGGAAAAGCATTAATTAAGGCAAAGATTTGATTTCCTCGAAAAAAGGGGTAACTGACACAAACGTGATAATAAAAGTTACTGCTTCAGAAAAGTTCGCATAACGTGTGAAAAGAAGTAGTGGAGAAGCAGGGAGTAATAATTATTCTTTTACTTTTTTCAAGACCTTGGATCGACCGTTAAAAGTTTTTGAAAAAGAAGAAGAAGGGGGCAAGATGTTGGAAAATAAAAGAAGAGCAACACGTGTAAGACGATTAAAAAGGAAACAATGAAACTAAGAAGAATGAGAAGCACACAATCAAAGCCGTATCAAAAGATCGAAATGGGACAGATGTGAAGGACTGAGCAAATCTCTGCATGATCGACACCTAGGATCGGGAAAGTAACTCACGCTGATCGAAGCAGATAGCATTAAATGCATATGGAGCGGGAAAGTAGGAATACTGATGAATATAGAGCGGGAAAGTAAGAATAATGATGAACATAGATCGGGAAAGTAAGGCAATAATTACTTTTATCATACGAATGACACGTATAATCGGGACAAAGTTGATTCTCAAGGAACGAAGAGCACGTGTAAACCATACAAGGTAGCGCACCAAAAAGAAAGCATGACCTGTCAATCTAATGAACATCCCGATCCTAATATAATAAGGAGAACGATAGAGGGTATCGGGACAAGAAGGACCCACTAATAAATCTATAAATAGAAGAGAGCATTCAACGAAGAGGGGGTTGGAAAATCAGGAAGAGAAAAGGCTAAGGAAGATTTATCAAAGCAGAAGGAGAAAGGTTATTAGGTATGTACTGTGGATAGTGAAATCCAAAAGATAGGACATTCTTGATTCATTCTTCTTTCTTTTAAAAGGATGATGAATTTGTAACTAAAGTTTGAATCAGATTTA